>PVKE010006706.1:25384-53392 GCA_004027555.1 Craseonycteris thonglongyai
CCTCAAAAAATTACGAATGGAATTACCATATGACCCAGCCATCCCACTACTGGGCATCTACCCAAAAAACCTGAAGACCTTAATCTTTAAAGATGTTTGTACCCGCATGTTCATCGCAGCACTGTTCACAGTGGCCAGAACATGGAAACAACCAAAATGCCCTTCGATAGATGACTGGATAAAGAAGATGTGGTACATTAATCCTTTCTTAAAGAAGCTGTGGCCCAGAGTGGTTGGGTGACTTGCCCAAAGTCATTGAGCTCATGAGAAGGAGAACTAGCAATTGACCCCAGGATACTTGGTTTCTTAGTACGTTTACCAGCTTAGTACCAGAAGTATATGTTGTCTTCTTGTGCACTGTGGTTTGTCGTGTTATAGGAAGGCTGGTGACCTCCAAGTTCCTAGGGTACAAAAGGCAAGAAGTAAATAGTGTTCTACCACTGGTGCCACTTCTGGAAATATGATGACACTGACTGAAATAGAGGTGAAATGTTCATACTGCGGAGAAACATGGATCAGTTTGCAATGCTGGACTGCCTTATATTTTATTTTTGTCTCAGGAAATGCTGAACTTGCCTCATTAGACCAGAGAGACTTTCAATAATGAATGAACAAATTCTCCATATACTTCTTTCAAACGTATGCCACTTCTGAAAAACAAAGAGCTGCTTTATATTGAGATAACCTTTGTAATCTGTTGGTTTCTCTTGCCTAGGGATTTTATGGTCAATGTTTTGGTGCAGAATTTGTGGAAGTGATAAAAGACTCTACCCCTGTGGACAAAACCAAATTGGATCCTAACAAGGTATGAAGAAATTTGCAAAACATAAGCATCAGGTTCTGATTTGCTTTGTTGTACCCCAAGAACATAAAATGACCCCCTTTACTGGGCTCTAGAAATCATTTCAGTGCAGCCAAACTATTCTGCCTAGGCTTCAACCACTATTTGGTTAGATCTTAAAGAAACCATACTTAAAGGCAGGAAGCATAAGAGCTACTATTTACTAAACACCAACTGTGTGCCTAGCATGGCATTAGGCCCTTTATACAGAGGATGCCAAAAGAAGTATACAAACTTTAACAAAGGAAAAAAATTGTATTAAAATTGTACTAACTGGGAAAGCCGGGATGGCTCAGTGGGTTAAGCGCTCACTTTGCAGCGCCGGGGACCGGGGATCGAGTCCTGGCCCCAGCCCGTGCGGAACCATATGCTGAACTGGGAGCTCCCCCAGTTCAGTTCTCTCTCTGTCTCTGTATCTCTCTCTCTCTGTCAAAAATAAAAATAAATAAAAATATATTAAAAAAAAAATTGTACTAACCAATATATACCAATAACAAAAGATGAATACAAGTCACATTTGACTTCTGCAGTTACAAGAGGTGCTCAAAGTAGTTGCCATCAGCGTCCAGACACTTCTGATTACAGTGAGGTGCTTACTGGAGCAACATTGACCAAGTGTCCGCTTGTATCACTGAGCACGCTGTTTCAATGTACCACGCGTCTCAAACTTATCATGGACGTGTGCAGCTGTTAGGTGTGTTGAAGGCTCTGTGGCAGACTCACGCCTCCATTGTTGTACTTCCACAACGTCCTCAAACTTCAAAGAGCACTTCAAAATGCTCTTGCACTCCTCAAACGACAACTGTGCTTCCACCATTTTCTTTGTCCTGCCTGTCACAGACACTAGCATTCATTTGATTAATGCCATCTTTGAGTGAACATCATGCCACACGTTGCTACTGTAATTCAATTCAATTTAAAAAGGAATACATAGGTAGTGTTTCTTAAAATCTGTGTACATTTTTTGGCACCTCCGGAATATATCACTTCATTTCATCCTCCTTTGAAGTAGGTGTTGTTATTTCTGTTTTACATGTGAGAAAACTGAGGTAAGCAACTATTTTTAATCACTTAAGTGCTAAAACCAGTCCTCAAACTCAGGGTCTTATCATCCTCAAAACAATGCTTTTAATCCCTGCTTCTTTTTTTTGTTTGTTTGTTTTTAAGATTTATTTTTATTGTTTTTGAGAGAGAGAGAGAGATACAGAGACAGAGAAGGTGGAGGGCTCAGAACAGTCTCCATAGTTGCACGTCATTGGTTTTTCCACATAGTTTCACTCCACAAGTGGGCTGGAACTGGGCCAGGGTCTCACCCCAGTGAGAACTGAACTGGGGGCACTCCCCAGTTCAGCATATGGGTCCTCATGGACTGGGGCCGGGATTTGATCCTTGGTCCCCGGGGCTGCAAAGTGAGCGCTTTACCCACTGAGCCATCCCGGCTTCCCCTTAATCAGTGCTTCTTATTGCATTTCTATAAAAACTTTCAACTCTCAATTTAAAACATGTTAAAAAGATGCAACTTTCTCATTGACAGCATTTAGTGGCACCTTCTTTAGGCTGCAGGCAACTGTAGGGTCACTGTATTGTTGGAGGAAAGATGCAAAGGGCTTAGACTTCGGTTTCCTCCCTTCTCACAACGAGGGTGTGTCCTGCCTCACTCCCCGCTGGGTGGACTGCAGTAGAGTAGTTCTGACACACCATGGGAGTTAACATTACAGGCCACAAGCTACAGGCTCAGCTGTCCACAAGACTTCCCTTACTTCAGACACCAGACTCCCCACACTTCTGACCAGATGGCCACAAATTTGGGGGTTCCCACTTCACCCTTAGGTTAGGTAACTCACTAGAATGACGCAGAACTCAGAAAAGTGCTATACTGATGATTATAGTTTTACAATAAAGGGTACCCAGGGCAAGTCTGGGAAGGAACACCGAGCTTCTGTGCCCTCTCCCTGTGGAATCCAGGTACATCACCAACCAGGAAGCTCCACTGAGCCTTGGTGTCCAGAGTTTAACCAATCACGGTAGGCATTATTGATGAATCATCAGCCAGATTATTGGCCTCAGTCTCCAGTTCCCATCTCTTCCCTGGAGATCAGGCTGGTCCCAACTCCCAACCCTCTAATCATATGACTGGTCTTTTGAGTGATCAGCCCTACTCGTAGGGGCTCACCATGTAAGTGTCACCGCACTAAAATAAACAAAAAAGACACTCCTGTCACTCAGGAAACTCCAAGGGTTTTTGAAGTTCTGCACCAGGAAATGCAGACAAAGACTAGATATACAAGGGCTGCCCAGAAAAAAATCCAGCCATAAATACCTCCAGTTTTCATATTATATCACTGGATACTTTCTGGGAAGCCCCTGTATACTTTATTATACCACAGAGTGATGCCTGCCTGCTCAGCCCACCTCATAGACAGGTATGTTCGTGAGAGAGCTTTCTACGCTGCTGGAAATAACACAAGTTCCAGGTATTACTAAGGGCTCAGGCACAGAGGAGCAGTTGCCATCTGGCAGGTCTGGAAAACGCAGAGTCCAAACTTTTCTCTCAGTTCTGTCTTCCAGGATATTGAGATGATGCAAGTAGGGAGGAATTGGCCAAATTTCATAGTTTGTTTTTCTACATATTTCAAAAGACTTGTTCACTTAAGCTACATTCCCTAGTCTATGCTTGAAGCAATAACTAGTAGAACCCGAGCTAAGCTTCAGACAGAAATGTCTGAGGTCTTTGAAGTTAGACTTTGCTGTGTGCCCACACATGGCATGTAGAGTCAGTCACCAGTAACACCCCTGGCACAGGGTGCTCTTTTTCCCTCTTTTAGAATGCCCAAAGTAGGTTGTGAGAGTTTTAAATAAGCATCTGAACCCAGAATTATAGCCAAATTTCATCACACTAAATAGTGATTTATAGTCTGAGGTCAGTGACTTCACCCATCCATTTCAGTGGGTGAGTATTGCAGTCTATGGTCACTGTTACTCCTTTTTTTTTTTTTTAATAGATCTTTTTTCTTAATAAGTGCCCTTCTCAGCAGTGTGTGTGTGTGTGTGTGTGTTCTAATGCAGTACACACAATAAAATTTACTCTTTTGCTATTTAGTTCTACGAGTTTGACATACACATGTAATCACCACCACAATCAAGATATAGGGATGCTGGGATAGCATGGCAGTTGAGCAACTGCAAGGTCTGGGGATCGAATCCCTGCCCCGGCCCATGCAGACTCATATGCTGAACTGTGGGACAAGTGGTAACTGCAGGGATGGTTGTAAAGGTTCTCACCTCCCGTGTGAGAGGTCCCCAGTTCAGTTCTCACTCCACATGACCCTGCGTCCACCTGTGTGGAATGAAACCATGTCACAACTGATGATGTACAACTGTGGAGACTGCTCTGGGTTTCTCCCCACCTCTCTCTCAAACAATAAAATTAATCTTAAAAAAGAAAAGTTAACATTTAAAAAAAAGATATGCACCCCACAGTCTTTGCCCGTGTCCTTTTGTAGCCAGTCTGTCCCTCTACTTTCAGCCCCTGCCAGTCAATATTGTCTTTGCAGTCTTGCTTTTTCCAGAACGTCATAGAAGTTGAATTCTTATAGTAAATAAACGGTGTCATACAGTCTTTTCAGTCTGGCATCTTTCATTTAGCACAGTGCACTTGAGATTTACTCATGTTATAGTAGTTTGTTTCTTTTTATTGCTGAGTAGTATTTTATTGTATGGATACAGCACCATTTTTTTTTTTATCCATTCTGCACTCAAGGGACATTTGGATTGTTTTTACCTTTTATACATTATGAATAATGCTTCTGTAGATATTTGCTTATAGGTTTCTGTGTGGGCGTAAGTTTTAATTTCTCTTGGGTGCACACAGCAGAGGTGGATCACTGGGTTGTATGGTCAGGGCAATTTAACTGTATAAGAAAATGCCAACCTGTTTTGTAAAGTGACTGTGCCATATTGCATTCCACCATCAGAGTATGGAAATTCCAACTGCTCCTCATCCTTGTCAGCACTTGGTTTTGTCACTTTTCTTTAGTTTGGCCTTTCTACCAAATGTGTAGTGGTCATGGTGGTTCTGAAAAGGAAAGTTTCTCTCTTCTGAATAACAGTTTGCAAGCTTGCATGCCAGCTTTAGTTGGATCAGTTAGGAGGGATGGTTGTGGGCCTGACTTCACCCAGACACACTACCCTCTCCATCTCACAGTCTTTTCTCTTCCCCGGGGTTGGAGAAAAGGTATGGCTGATGGCTGAAGTCTCGCCTGCTGTGCTCAGCTTCTGTGGCCTTTGTGAACGCAGAGAGGTGGTGCTGCTCTGGTGCCAGCATGCCCTTCCCCTGTGTCCATGGTGGTTGTTAGCAGAATAACTCATCTCTTCCTCCGCCTACCTTCTCCCGCTCAGGCCTACATACAAATCACTTTTGTGGAGCCATACTTTGATGAGTATGAAATGAAAGACAGGCTAACCTACTTTGAGAAGAATTTCAATCTGCGAAGGTTCATGTACACCACCCCCTTCACGCTGGAGGGGCGGCCTCGGGGTGAGCTACACGAGCAATACCGACGGAACACCATCCTGACCACCATGCACGCCTTCCCCTACATCAAGACTCGGATCAGCGTCATCCAGAAGGAGGAGGTGATGGCACTCACAGGGGTCGGGCTCTGGGCGGAGGCCGCCACTGAAGGCATGGGCCTTGGCAATCCCCCGGGAAGACACACAGCCTCCTTCATGGCCCCTCAGGGCAGCCTGAAGTGAAATCTAAATAGGAACACACTTGGAATAGTATTATGCTGGGTGTCCTCTCATTCCCGTGGTGCCAGGGAATCCCAGTTAGGCAGCTACATGTTTTGTAGTGCTACTTTATATTTCAATATGTTATATATTTAAAGTCATGTCTCTAATATAAAGAGGGTTGCATAACTCTAATACTTATTTTGTATTTACACTTTCATGGTAAATTTATATGAAATGTCTGTGTTTAAATTTAAAACACTTGGTAGGAAGGCCTCATATATTTAAAGCTTAATCGGGCTGGGCTGTGGTTATTAGAGACAGGAACAGTGAGCAGTAGCCCACGAGTTAATGGTGAAGCTGGAAGGGCTCCTGTGGACGAGGAGGCACCCTGACTGCTAGTGGTTGCTCTGCCTGTGACTCTGCACAGGCCACTCACCTCCATTCCATTTCCTCAGCTACATATGGGCAGGAAGGATGCCTTTCCTATGTACAGAACACTCCTAATCCACGGGACTGATCAAGAACAGTAACTCAAGCCACAGAACATTCAAACTTAGACAACTTTAAACATTTTATTTTACTTTAAAACACACCCTTGTATATTTATTTGTCATTTATTTTAAAGATTTATTTTTATTGTTTTTTGACAGAGAGACAGACAGAGACAAAAAGAAGGGGGAGGGCTTGGAGCAATCTCCTTAGCTGACAGCATCAGTTTTCCATATAGTTTCACTCCACAGGGGGACACAGGGCTGTGCAGGGCAGGAACTGGGCCAGGAGCCTCCTGCATAGGACCCAGCAAGAACTGAACTGGGGGCACTCCCCAGTTCAGCACATGGGTCCATCTGGGCTGGAGCTGGGATTCGATCTTCAGTCTTCGGGGCTGCAAAGCGAGCACTCGTCCCTCTGAGCCATCCCAGCTTCCCCTGTCATTGATTTTATACAGGGCCAAGCCTTCTCAGTGATTGTGGGCTGGCTGACCACAATTCAGCATTGTCTTTCTTATATGAACTCCACCAGTAATGAACTGTCTATAATTTTTAGTTTTGATTTCTATAAAGTAGAGCGACAGCTTAAAGTTCCTTGCTAAACAATATAAGAGCAGAATCTTCCTGGGTTTTTATGGCTATTTTGCCCTTAGCCTTTTATAGTTGCCTTGTGCACACCTAATCTGACAAAAGGAGTCTTCATAGCAACTCACTTTTATGATGTCTTGCCCAAGCATTCAGCTTGGTTTTCATAGAAACAACTCTTTCTCTCCACACCCATAGTTCGTCAGTTTGTGCATTATTAGATTAGGTCATTCAAATAACAAGTATAACAAGCATAATCAAGTTGGTGAGCAAACACGTGAATTGTGGTGACTATGCACCTCAGTAGGGAGGAACGAAGTGACTGTGCTCACTGAATAGTGGCCTGTGAGCTCAAGAGTTTAGTGAGCACGTCAGACAGTAGGTTTCCCTGAGGGTGAAGAAAACCGGAACTAGGGACTTGGTTAAAAAGAGGTTGGTTTAAAAGGCATCTGCAGTATTTCTTATTGTTTTGGACTGTTGAGCATTAGGACATGTAGGCACAGCACACAACTAAAGTCCTTACCATTTTTCTTGGCCATGGTAGTTCCCAAAAACCTCAGTGTATTCATTTGGTAGGGTTGTTGTAACAAAGTACCAGAGACCGGGTGGCTTAAGCAACAGAAATGTGTTGTCTCCCAGTTCTGGAGGCTGGTGGTCAAAATACATGGTATTTCCAGGGTCGGTTCCTTCTGAGGGCCCTGAGAGAAGGATCTCTTCCAGGCCTCTCTCCTTGGCTTGCAGATGGCCACGTTCCCCTGTGTCTCTTCACAACATCTTCCCTCTATGCATGTCTCTGGGTCCAAATATCCTCTTCTTATATGGACATAAATCATATTGGATTAGGGCCCATTTTAATGACCTCCTTTTAATTTAGTTACCTCTGTAAATACCCTATCTCAAATAAGGTCACATTCTGAAGTACTGGGACTTGGGACTTCAGTATGTGAATATGGGGGACATAACTCCACTCATAACATTCAGGAAGGACCATACCCCCAACCAGCAGAATTTAGCAACTGGCAGCTTGACCGTTAAGAGAATTCTATTTACTAGGAATTCACCTTCAGGGTGAGTTGTATAAGATACATATGATGCCAAAACCTTGTGTTACGGTGAGGAAGAAAACCTTGAATGCTATGCTTCTAATGGCTTTCCCAATGAGTCGGATAACTTATTCAATAACAGGAAAGGAAACCTAACAGTGTAGAAAGAACATGGGTTTTGAATGTAGACATCATTGTGATCAAATTCTGGCTTCCTATATCATTTTGTGGCAGTTTACTAACCTTAAAAACCCCTCTTTGACCATAAAATGGAGAGAATAAGGAGGTTGTATAAAGAAATAAATGATAAATGTATGGAAAGTTCTTACAACATAAGTACTCAAGAAATGCTAGGTCCTTCCTTTCTCTTAACCTGTCCAGGTTATCTTAATTTACTCTGAAGTTTGCCATAGTTTCTTTTTCAAATTCAGGTGCCCTCTTTGTCATAGCTCCAGGTTTGTCTATGGCATATAAGATCAGACAATGACTTTCCTACATTTTTGTTCTTTGTTCAGTTTGTTTTGACACCAATCGAAGTTGCCATTGAGGATATGAAGAAGAAGACCCTGCAGTTAGCGGTTGCCGTGAACCAGGAGCCCCCTGATGCCAAGATGCTTCAGATGGTGCTGCAGGGCTCCGTGGGAGCCACTGTCAATCAGGTAAGCAAAACCAGGGGGTGCAGCCCCTCTGCTTTGCTATTTTTTTATTATATGTCTGCACCCTCCTTCCTTGTGGTCAATGAGGAGTCTGATCAACATTAAAGTAACGTTCCTAAATTTAGACTGAACACTACAGGCTTAGAAGACTTTGAGGAGCCTCTTCTGTTCATGGAACAGCCCAAGGTAGAAGAGAAATCCTGGAGATGAGTGGACCATCTACAGAGTCCCATTTTCTCAGAGAAGTCTTCACTTGAGACCAGACTGGGCAGTATAATCCAGACCCAAGGTCCTGTTGAAGAGTACTTAGTCACGCCCAATTTAGGCAGAATGGTTGCAGGGCTTCAGACCCATCTTAGAACACCTGCAGGGAAAGGGTCTAGAACATGCAACCCCTGGGTCAATCACCAGATGAAATCAGCATGCCAGGAGCCTTGCTAACCAGTAGTGACCTGGGACGAGGCTTCTTGGGCACTTTCACCAGGCTGGTTCTTTTCAGACACATTAGAATCCTGCCTCCCAAGCTTGACGTGCAGCTAAGTCAGTCTCAGATACACAAAATGGTGCCTGACGCTAGGGGAACTGCACAAATGAATATCAATGGAAGGGTCAAGACAATCCCCATTTTTCGAAAAGCAACTTGAAACACCTACCCTTTGATGTAATACATTACCTTTCTCTATGAAGGGAAACCTATTGTTAGTAGCATTTGATTAAGAAAATACATTTATATTTCTGAGTGTTCTCTGAAAACTGTGGACTCCTCCTTGGAAATCAGTTTCTTGAGAGGTTCAAGACCTTCCCTGATTTTTTGTTTTGTTCAAACCAACTACAAAACTAAATGCTCAATCTAGGAAGTCACTCCAAGACTTTCTCTCAAGTAATTTAGTTTTCTTTCCAATGTCAGTATTGTTTTTTACTTTTTACTTCAGGGACCACTGGAAGTAGCCCAAGTGTTTTTGGCTGAAATTCCAGCTGACCCAAAACTCTATCGACATCACAACAAGTTGAGATTATGCTTTAAGGAGTTCATAATGCGGTAAGAGGGAAAAAGGGTGGGGATTCAGTAGAGCAGATGCTCTCTAAGTGTGGTCCGCAGACCAGCAGCTTCAGCAGCATCTGAGAACTTGCTGGAAGGCAAATTCTCAGATACCAACCAGACCTACTGACTCAGAATCTCCA
This sequence comes from Craseonycteris thonglongyai, assembly GCA_004027555.1. Classification (NCBI taxonomy): domain Eukaryota; kingdom Metazoa; phylum Chordata; class Mammalia; order Chiroptera; family Craseonycteridae; genus Craseonycteris; species Craseonycteris thonglongyai. The sequence continues at coordinate 34,914 of PVKE010006706.1, forward strand.
GAGGTGGGGCCCAGCAACCTGTGTTTTTAGAAGCCATCCAGGGATTCTGACTCATGCTCAAGTTTTAGAACCAGTGCAGGAGAGCAACCCTATGTATACTACTGTTAAGTAACTGACACGTAAACTGCAAATGCTTTCATGTTTATCATCTCATGTGTGCCTCACAATCACATTGTAAGACAGGTATTACCACCATCCTCTTTTTACAAAATAGGAAACAGAGGTTCAGAAATGGGAGATGATTTAACTCAGGGCACAAAGTCAGTTAGTAGTGGAGTTGAGTTTCAAATCCAGGTCTTATGAAATCGGACAGCCCACACTTCCATCAGGGTGCTGATATTCCATGATGTGTTATAGTCTGAGAGGTTCTCAGCGTTGGCCGTCTACGCAATTTCCCATGTCATAATATGCAATAACTTATTTTTAGAAACTTATAATAATAGATACTATCTCAAATTGAGAGACAAAGGCAAGATTCTAAAACTGGGCTCTTCCAAATCATCTCTAACAGTTCCTAGTGTCAGAGGAGCCTCCTTGCTCCCCAGTTCTACAGTGCAGCTGGCTTCGAGAGCAGCTTTCCATCCAGCCTGTATAGGAAGCAGCTCTTTGGGCAATGCCTCCTTTGTGATAGGTATATTAGACAGGTATATGAGGTCTCCTGTGGTCCTAAAAAGAACGATTTTGAAAGATGTGATGGCATTTCACCCAAAAGAAAGAAGGACATCAGAGAGATGTGTACCAATATTCTTTCATACAGAACCTTACAACAGCATGAAGAGTATGAGACTATCTATCCTCACTTGGTAGATGGGGATAAAGGAGGCTAAACGTTAGTTAGCTAAACTGTAAATATTCATCAGCATGCTAATATTGGGTGAGATTGGAGATACCTCTTCTTCACAAACTTTGGTAAGATATATGCAAACTTGTTGTGTACAGAGGACACTCACCTTGTCCCGCAGCGAATCAGAGCTGCTTGGTAGTGTGTGTGTGTGTGTGGGGGGGGGGGGGTATATGTGTATGTGGCTCTGTGTATGTGTGCACATGCACATACATATACATGCACACACACAGAGATTATATTTATTAATGTTTTGGTATTTGAATTGTTGCTTGCATGTAGTAACAATCTAACATTACACAAAAACTAGATTTTCTTCAATAAATATTGCATTTTGATAGAATGAAAGGCTAGAAGAATAGTGGGGGTATTTTTATTTACTGTTCTTTATACTTTACTATTTTATTACATTTACTATTTACCACGTATATCTATTGAAAATGAATATTGGTTGAAGATCTCTGAGCTTGGCAGTGGCCTGGGCCTCTCTGGACCTCTGAAAAGACTTACGGAATGTTTAATGAGCACACAGTATGCCCCAGGTCTGATATTAGTGTGGAGATGCAGGAGGGCAATTCTTTTGCTCCTGATGACAGGACACATATCTGCAGGGCTAAATGACACCATGCAGTATGTGCTAAGAACTGTAAGAGTGCACTAAATATAGGACAGAGTTCAGAAAAGAGCAGTCAGTTACAGAGTGCAGTGGCTGGGGAAGGCTTTGTGGATTACATCACTTAAACCTTGTCTTGAATATACAAGGGCTGTCTGGAAAGTATCCAGCTGTGTAACCAGTCTCCTTATAGTGACAATGGCTGGATTTTGTCCGGACAGCCCTCATACAGGTGGAAGAAAGCGGGTAGTGGGAAGAGGGAGCCTTTAATGATAAAGGGACTGATGTGACCACAAGATGAAGAGACGCACTGCTGGGCTTCTTTCTGTGAGTTAGCAAGAGCAGCACGTTGTTGTAAATTTGCTGGAACCAGGAGGAAAGAGCTGAAAAGCAATGGTACTGGAAAATGGGGCTCTGAGCAGAATTTAAATGTAAAAGGAAGCTGCTTAAGAGGAGACATGGTTTTTGTTCCTTAGTTAAAATGTACTTAAAAATCCCTACTGAACACTAATTTCTAATTAGCTCCCAGTCCCGGGAAAGTTGACTGCAAAGAGAACCAAAGCTGAGTGAAACTGGTTCCAGGCAAGGTAGATAAAAGGAAGTGGATTTTCCTAAAGACATTCCTCTAACAAACTCATGCACTAGACTTTTGGTGGTGATCTTATCTTTCTCCCCAAATGGTCTGCAAAAATGCTGGATTTTCAAAAGTGAATCCACCATTTGAAGTGTTGCTCTCCAGCCCCTGTAATAGTGACTTGCATGGGAAATGGGACTACAGTCCCTCTTCCCACCGCTGGCTGGGCTGTCGCGTATTCCCGGAATAATCCAGGAATATCTGAGTGCTTCTCACACTTGACTGTACAAACAGATGGCCTGGGGATCTTTTCAAAATGCAGATTCTGATCCAGGAGGCCAGGGGTGGGATCCAAGACTCTGCATGTCTAGCATACTCCCAGTTAGTGCTGCTGCTGCTGGGTGGGACTTTGAGGAGAGTCTATTGCCGTGGAGGTTGCCTGATTGCCCCCACTCACATTTCCTTTTTCCTTCCCTTTCCTCTCTTTAAACCAGGAAAAATACCCATACTATTACACTTTTGAACCAACGATAGATGTCAGCTCATTCATTCATTCCGCAAACACTTATTAAGCCTGTACTTTGCACCAGGCACTGTGCTACATGTGTGTAAAGGTCAAGTCCCAGTACAGATGAGACAAGGCTACTGGCCAGTCAGTACCGCTGCTCACTATTTCATGTCGATGTACAAACAGTGGTTGACTTTCCTTCCACTTTATTTCACATAGATCAAAAGTGGTTGGAGAGATTGTGTTTAAGGTTGCATAAGACTATAAATTCAGTAAAACGTCAGACTGTACATTTAAAATGAGTGAATGTTAAGGTCTGTAAATTGTACCCTCAATACAAGTGGTGAGGAAGCCTTCCTTTTTGTCCATTGCTTAATTGCTTCTCAAATCCGGTCAGCGAGTGACAGCTGTTCACTGAAAGAATTTTGTCAAGGTGTTTATACCCTTTATTTTCCCACCCCACTCCACTTTCAGACAGCAGAGGTGATACAGGAGTGGCAAGTACTTGAGGGCTGAACAGCTCTCAGATGTTCTCTTGAGTGTGCTCCCGCTTCTCTATAGACTTGGGCTGTGGGTCACAAAGCCCAGACTTCTGAGGTGCACATAGTGAGCCTGCAGACGCTGGCGGCTACCAGCAGAACGCTATGCTAGCCAGGCCCACTGCAGCTCGGCCCCGCCCTGGGCAGTGGCTTTCTGACTCCGCTGAGGCAGAGGGGGTATGACCACACAGACCTGGCAGGCTGCAGGGCTGCGGCTGGTCCTGCAGATCTGCAGGTGGTTGCCCAGGTGGGACCTTGAGCCCCTCCTGCTTTTCCTGTGATAAGAAAACACCTCAGTGTTTCAGAAGCCATGGTGGCCCATAGGCCCAAGCAGGAGAGGTAGAAGTGGCCCAGCAGGGACAGCAGGAAGGTCTAGCCACAGCTGCGCCTTGTGTGTCCTAAGGTACATTCCCTGCCCCCACAGTGCTGTGCACTTTTAGTCTCATGTGCCCTCCCATCTGCAGTGAAGGGGGGCATACAGGAAGAGTACACTCTGTCAGGCTATATAACCCCCACTTTGCTGTAGGAAAGGTGCATGACATTGGCTTACCAGCCCTCCCCCGATAACTACTCCACTAGGACCTCACACCTGACACCACTTCACCCCCATAAACAGATCTTATAGATGAAGAAAATGAGCTTGAAGGGCTTATAATTAGCCCAAGGTCACACAGCAAGTGAGTGGCAGGACCAGGATTTAAACGAGCCTTCCATTGGGGAAGGCTGCCCTTGGGACCTGGGGTCCAGTGGAGGTCGGTCTGGGAGAGGAGCCGAAGGGACAGGGCTGGAGGACACTGGGATGTGCTCGACAGAGGCTATGCCATGGGCCTCACATGCACTGCAGCTCTTTGTGCAGAGAGGCCAGGTCCTGCTTTGGTGCCCTGCCCCAATTATCCCTCCTTACCTTAAAGGGCCAGTTGTGGGAGGAGGGTGAGAGCCAATTCCTCAGCGTCTCTAGTATCCCTGTCAGACCCTCCCCTCATTCTAGCAGCTGTGTTTTCTTACTGGGCCATGAGAGGAGACTTGCTAAAATGTATCAGGAAGAAGCTGAGAAAGGCAGAATACTATAAACGGGGACCCCAGCAAGAACAGTCCTAACTGGAGGCCAAGGCCACATGCCTGGATGCTGGCTGGAAAGGCCAGTGTCTATCTGAGGGAGCATTTGCAGTACTGGCGTTAGGAGTATGGGCCCGTGAGCCAGGTTGCCTGGTTCAAATACCCACCCCGTCTTAACTGGCTGTGTGACCTTGGGCAAGTTACCTAACCTCAGTTTCTCCAACTATAATAGTGACTACCTTTTAAAGTTAGTGTCAGGATAAAAAAAAATTAATACAGAGAGCTTAGAATTGGGCTTGGGACATACTTAGTGACTGACAAGTGTAACATTACTCAGTGGGGCAAATACATAACATCCATTTGGGTAGGAAACAGAGACTTGATCTGATTTACAGTGGTGCTGATGGACATTTCATCTCTTTGCATTTTAGTTTCATCAACTATGAAAAACAAGGGACTGGAATATAGAATTTCTAATAGTCCATATTCTCATATTGAACAAATAGTTTTGTACTCCCACTGTTCTATCAGGAATAATAATAATAATACGTTCTACGTTTTAGCTATGTGCCAGTACTGTTCTGAGAATTTTATATGTTTAATTTTTACAGTAACTTATGAGATAGGGTATTAGCACCTTCACATCACAAATGAAGAAACTAAGCATGGACAGTCTGACTATCTTGTCTGATGTCACAGAGCCAATAAGTAGCAAAGCAAGTTTCAGCACTCAGGCTCCAGTGTCCTGCCTCTTAACAGCTATACTGTGCTGTTCATTCTAGGAACTACATTCAGTTGCTAATAACAGAGAATGGCTTCAATAGAATAGAAACTTATTCTTCTCTCACATAAAAGAAAGTCAGAGATAGTCATCCCAGAGATGTGTGCTGACCTGGGGAATCATCAGTGACCCTGGCTCTTTCTGTTCTTCTGTCTGCCGTAGTGGTCATAGTGCACCCACCCTCACAGTCACAAGTGGCTACTAGGGCTCTGGCCATCGTGACCACATTCTAGGAAAGTATCAGAAGTAGAAATGAGGAAAGAGCAAATGTGCCCCTTTAATGACTTTCCCCAGTGACTTCATCTTATGTCGCTTGTCACACATCCCAATCTGTTCAGGGAGGCTATGGAATGTAATCTTCTAGGTGATACCTAAGGAAGAAAGGGAATGGATATTGAGGCAATAGCACAGTTCCAATGTCTGTGGGTCTAGTGAAAATGTTACAGATAAGACCATTTAAAAAATTTTTTTGCAATGTAGCTTTATGATCCTACATATATTTCCCAAGAGATATGGCTCTTCTCTAGGAGGGAAATTTAGTGCTGTCTCTCTTCAGTTTATGGATTTAAATTAACATTTGTTCTAATTTTAATAAGAAAGTCCAGAGATTCAAATGAAACAGGAATAAATACAGAAAATGTAGTATATGAAATAATTTTATAAATTACAAAATTTATTAAAATATTAATATTACTACAAAAATATTGATATTTTTACTTCACTTACTAATATATCTGTCTTTGTATCACACTATGTTTATTGATTGCTGTTAACAAAGTACCCCAAAACTTAGGAGCTTAAAACAACAATAGCATTTACTTGCTATGCATGTGGTTCTGGGGGTTGGCCGTGCTCGGTGATGCAGTTTCGCCTCAGAGTCAGTGACAGTCCCAGTGACAGTCAGACGGTGGCTGGGGCTTCAATCCCCCGAACACTCCCTCACTCGTATGTGTGGTGCCTGAGCTGAGAAGACAAACCACAGGTGCTGCAGGGTTCCAAAGGTGTGTGTCCAGAAGAGACAGACAGGCAGACGCCCATCGCCTTTTATTACAGCATCACTAACACCACATGGTGTTCACTGAGCCAGTCAAAGGGCCATCCAGCTCTCGATGGGGACATGGCAAAATTCTGGAAGAACATGGAGGATGCGCAGTTGCTGCTGTGACCATTTTTGAATAACAGAGTCTGCCACGCTCCAAACACATGCATCTGCCTTATCATCACGGCTTCCCATTTAATTATCCCAACAGCTCTATTTAATGGTATGAGATTATTATCCCCTCTCTACAGATGAGAAAACTAAGGATTTCAATGGTTAAGTCAATGTGCTAATGAGTAGTAACTGGGTTTCAACCCCAGCTTCGTCTGTATCTAAAGCATTTAACCCAGTGTAGGGTTAAATGATGGCACACAGTGTGCCATCAATATATGCCAACTAGCAATTCTTATTTCTGATAACACAGACTACAAAGAATTTAGTTAACATCCCCCAATTAGTGGTTAGCTTCTGCAGGCCTCTTGTAATCTACCTGTGTTACAAATCTGGGCCTTGACGTGACCCTGAAACTGACTTTATTTTACACATGTGGTAGCTCATAACTGTTAAGAAGCAATAAAAAATAACGAGAGGAGATGTAAATTTCTCAGGATTCAAAGGCTATATACTTCCTTTTTCTCCCCCTTCCTTGAAACTTTTGATATGTAATCCTAGATATCCTACAATTTGCTTCAATTAATATCAAACTTAAAAGATAGGTGAAAATCCAGTTAATGAAGTTCTTTGGGCTTCTGGCTGAGTTAAATGAAGTCTCTCCACATCAGGCTAATTCCATGGTGAAGCTGTGGTCATAGGCTTATTTTTGCCTAGGCCAGGTAGCTCTTCCCTGCCCTGTAGTTGCGTGCCACCTTTTTCACCTTTGACTGTCATCCTGAAAATGTGTTCAATGGTAATAGGGAGAATTTGGTAACCCCATAACTTAATCCAAATGTAGCACCCCTTTTCGGAAAACAGTTTAAACCACAGTGATCTCTGGAATCCTATTCATCTGAAGGATAATAGAAATATTAGTAATTATTGCACACCAGCTAAGTTTCAGACTTTCTGTTGACCCTTCAAGGTTTGTTAATTCATAAATTCCCTTGAATAGAACAGTATAAAGGCCAAGACTTTATTATGTTTAAATAACACTATTCTCTTCCTTGGTATATATCATACTGTGTGGGAAACCACAAAAACACTGGGCTTAACTGTTCACAAGTTACAGAAACATGAGTCTTTAAGATTTTCTCTTTTCTGTTCTGCAGTTTCACCATGGTGGGGCTAGGGATAGATCTCTTTTTGTTGATTAGAGGATTTCTGTCTATTTTTAATTTTGGAATATTATCGGCTGTTATCTCTGAATATAATTCTTACTCATTTTGTATTCTTTTAAACATTCTTTTAGATGTGAGCTGAACATCTTCATTATATCTCCAGGTTTCTTAACCATTTTTTTTCATATTTTTATTTTTAAAGATTTATTTTTTTATTGTTTTTTGACAGAGAGAGAGACGGAGAGAAGGGGGAGGGCCCAGAGCAGTCTCCATAGTTGACAGCATCAGTTTTCCATATAGTTTCACTCCACAGGTGGGCACTGGGCTGCGCAGGGCAGGAACTGGTCCGGGAGCCTCCCGCATAGGCCCCGGCAAGAACTGAACTGGGGGTTCACCCAGTTCAGCATATGAGTCCGCACTGGCCGGGGCCGGGATTCAATCCTCAGTCCCCGGCGCTGCAAAGTGAGCGCTTAACCCACTGAGCCATCCCAGCTTCCCCTATTTTTTTTAACTCTTTGGTGATTTTCTTAGATCTGTCATAGTTCATGAGTTCTCCAGTTGTGTCTAGTTTACTGTTTAACCTGTCCATTGAGATTTTTCTCTTTATTTTAGTGACCACATTTTTATTTCTAGAAGTTTTGTTTGGTTCTTTTCTGTAACTTTCCAGATCTCTTTCCTCATACTCTCCCATTTTTTATTATCATGGATTTTATACCTTTTTCTATATCTCTATATTAACTCTGGGCTTTTACATTATTCTGTTATCTATAATTTTTATTTGGTTAATTTTGCTGCTTGGTGAATCTGTTGGTTCTTCCTCATGGTGGTTGGTTCCCTCATATGGTTTGTAATTTTTTTATTGTGAACTCATCGTTGGCAGGGCTCACTCTGTCTTTGGGTGGCCCATGGGCACTAATTGAGAAATTACTCCTCCTGAGCAGTTTTACATTTATTTCTATGTGAATCTAGGGATTTCCATGATCTTGGTCAGGTTATTCAGTTAGTTGGAGCACTCACAATAAGGAATGTAAATTTGTAACTCATACGCACATGTGGTACAAGCCTGGAATTTCAATTTCTTTAGGTGACTTCCTTTCCTATTAATGGCCCCAAGCTGATAACAAACTTCCGCTCCACCTCTCGAGACAGATTGTGGCCTTTTCCTAGATCTGTCTCCATATATGGCCAGCTTTTCAAGGCTCTGAACCATATGCAGGTGGCACATCCAGAATGCCGCTTTGCCCCGGCCAAGGCTACATAACTTATCCTGTGTGGGCGTTGAAACCTACTTACACCCCAGCCTCTAGTAGCTTTGTGGAATTTTAAGATGCTCACCGCAGTCCTTGGGACAGCTGCTGGCGTGTTACCAGCTCCTGTTATCACTCTGATTTTGATTTTTCTCCTCTTTTTGGGCACCTGTGGTTTCCCTTTCTCTTTCAATAAATTTTTGTTGTACTTCCCCAGTGCTTCCATGTGCAGATAGTGGGGGTGGGATGGGGATGAATGGCATCTGCTCCATCTGCCATGTTGCCATAACTCACAGTGAGTTTTTTGTAAGTGTAAGAGTTTCCTTTCTGCCATGACCTGAGTTTGAATCTTGAGTCCACCACTTCCTCACAATGTTATCTCAAGCAAGCAACCTAACATTTGTGAGCTTTGAAGATAAAACAGAGATAAACAGACTTTCCAGGTTTGTTGGGAAAATTAACCCAATATTGTGTGTGATGCCCCTTGAATAGTTCCCAGCACAGAGCAAGTCAGAGCATTGGTATCACCTGGGCAACTTTTCAAAAATACAGATTTCTGGGTGCTGTCCCTTACAGGTCCTGATTCGTTAAATTTGAGGTGGGGCCCAGAAATCTGCACATTGAAAAGCTTCACAGGTGATCCTGACAGGCCATCAAGTTTGCAAAGCCTCCTAGGGATAGCCCAGAAATAGTAGCCATTACCGTCACCGCATATTTCTAAGCACTTCAAACTCCTTTAAAATGAAACCTTGCTTTTTCTCTACCCCGATATTTGCCTCTCAGATGCGGGGAGGCCGTAGAGAAAAACAAGCGTCTCATCACAGCTGACCAGAGGGAGTATCAGCAGGAGCTCAAAAAGAACTACAACAAGCTGAAAGAGAACCTCAGGCCCATGATCGAGAGGAAAATTCCAGAACTCTACAAGCCGATATTCAGAGTTGAGAGTCAGAAAAGGTGAGAGGCAGACAGAGGAGGCCTCGTCCTGGAGGTAAAGGAGAGCGCTGGGGCCCAGGCACGAGGGCGCGCTCCACCGCACAGCAGCTCCAAAGCCGGAGCTGCCTCTGTGTCCATCCCGACCCTCCCTGGACCCTCCCCCGACCTCATCAGCTGCCTTCCCGGTGACCCGCTGCCAGCCCGGGGCCAACTGACTGCCTGTGTCCGTCCCCCCCCCCCCAGCCCCCGCACAGTGTGAAGGGACCTCATGCCTTCTCTTATTTACTTATTTACTGAGTTCTCCATGATTGAAGTCCTTTCTAGTGGGTGATCCCCCACCCCCGCTTCCCTCTCTTTAAGAGGCTAATTGATCTCTCTCTCTCCCTCTTAATTTCAGAGACTCCTTCCACAGGTCTAGTTTCAGGAAATGTGAAACCCCGTTGTCACAGGGCAGCTAAGAAAAGCTGTCTTTACCCATGGAGGCAGGCCCTGCGATGCTGGAGAGGACTCTCTGGTACTTAAAAGAGGACCTTTACTACGCACGACAGACCACATGCTCCCTGACCAAACAGCATTCTACAGGCTTTGGGATCTAAGTGACCACGGCAATGACTCCCAAACGGGGCCTGAGCAGATTTGGGCCCACACTGGGGAAGGGGGGCGGGGGCGTGGAGGATGATTAATGAGGGACACCTGTGTATTTATCTCAACATGGTTTTCACCATATTGTACAGAACAAGGTGTCTCCTGCCGAGTGGTCGGCTGCAGGGTACCTGAGAGAGGACTTCCTCTGGCCTGTATTTGGATTTACAGGATAAACTTGTACTGCCCAAGGAGAAATGGAAAAATTGTCTGCCAGCCTGTTCAAAATGACCTTCACCTGTCCCCTCCTTGTGGGGAAGGCGGTTGAGCTTGCAGGAGGGCAAACCCTGCTCACAGTATCTATGAGGAGAGGCCTCTCTAGCAATGGAAGTCATGGCGGTTGGAAACGTGGGGACAGGGTAATCGTTTGGAACTCCTTATCCACTTGGTAGTGGGGGACTGCTATTGTATAGGTATTTCTGCTTAGCTGTGAGTGTTGAATTAATTGAACATGCGTTTATAGAGGAGCACACTTGGAGCACTGACTTAGGACACACATGGTACTCTGAGCGGTCAGCCGAAGTCATGGATGCTGCAGTCACTTACCCTGAGACACGTCTCCTACGAGTGCTCTGCATTTTTTCTGACGTGTGTGCTCGTTCACTTTTTTTCTCCTCCTCTCCAGGACCAACTTTATTTTTATAAAAGGAAAATATCTCTAGTTTCATTTCAGAACACTGTGCTGTCTGTCAGCATATGTACATCACTTACAGAAGACGGCCAGTTTCGAATTCTTTTGTAATGGACTTTAGCAAAAGATAAACAAAATTATTGTTTGAGAATTAAATTACGTATTTTTAATATGGCTGATTACATTGGTACTAAAAATGTAATAAGAATTGTAAAAAAAAAAATGTTTCTCATTGCAACTTGTGTTTGTTTTTTTTATATTGATGACTCTTAATGTTTTGTAAAGCACTTCAGAGAAGAAGAAACATGCATAATCATGACCTTGTCAAACAGTGCTATCCAGGGTCATGCCTCTTCTGTGATACTCAATCTTGGTGGTTCTGAGAAAAAATTTAACTTGGATGTTCCAGATCTTTTTGTTTATACCATCAGGTATGCATTAATTTATAGTGTGAGAGAAGACTTTTTTTAATTACTAAACCTTAAGTTTAAGTGGCAAACTTTGTTTTGTAAGCATTTGAGGCAGAACTCTTTTTAAAGTATATTATATACTTAATTGTTTTCTTAAATGTGCGTACACAACAAACTTTAATTCCATATGTTGTTTTGCATCTTCTGTGTGGGAGATACTGGGTGAGACCAAGGTTAAATAACTCACTGCACTTCAACGTCTCTCAGGTTAGTGAGGAAGAGACTCTGATGTATAGAGCCGTAGCACCCCACAGTCTAGAACTGGCCCTACAGAATGTAATGTTTCCTGAGTGTTGGCCATCATTATCAATACCTACTATAGTCCACTCTCAAACAGTAAGGATTAGGTGTTATGTAAGGCTGGCTTTCAACGCTAAGTGCCCTAGTAATTCTAATGACCTAGGACATTTATGACTATAAGTCTCCTGCTTTTAAATACCTGTTGTCACAAGGCATCTTTTTTTAGTCTCTCTTGTACCACAGTGGATACCACTTGCTTCACAAGTGCAGAAACTGTGTTCACTGCTATATTCCTATCCCCGAGTCCAGGGTTCAGCACACAGAAGGCGCTCAGTAAATATTCTTGAACAGCTTAATGGAAGAAGGAGGGTGAGTAAGCCTGCTGCTAGAATAGCTCTGTCCAATAGAACTATAAATCAAGCTACATTAAAAACAGTCATAAAAGGAAGCAGGTGAAATAAGTTAATTATAGATTCTCTTTAAATTCACCTATATTATAATTCAACATGAAATCAATATAAAATATTGAGGTATTTCACATTTTTTTCATACTGTCTTTGAAATCTGTATGTTGTATTGTGTGTATTTTACACTTACAGATTTTACACTTAATATTGATTAAGACCAGGCACATTTCAAATGTTTAATAACCACATGTGGCTAATACCAGGCAATGGAATTCTAGAAGCTTTCAGCTTTTATAACTTGATGTCTCTGATCTGTGGGCTCATAATATAGATAACTAAAGAAGAGAGAATGATGTCCAGGGTAAGAATCACAGAATTCTAATTCAGAGACTGTGGGCTTACCTGAAAGTGAAGCTGGTGGAATTGGTGAGTGTAGACCAGTCAGTATAGGTTTTAGCTGCTCACACTCCTGAGCTAACCCCACTCTTTTCTCAATTCCAGATAGTTTAGTTGTTCTTTAAGAAACAGTTATAATTAAAGTGGAAGCACTGTTGTGCTTCTTTAAATAATGGCATAATTAAAGAACTCGGACATAGGTCCCCTGATGATGTAGTCTAAATGTGGAGTTAAGAAATAAGCATTTTAAACATTCCTAAGAGTAAAGCAAATTCGGTCTTTTGTTTCCTGAAAATTAAAGAAGCCTAATATACCATGATAGCCATCTTGGTTTAACTTTGGAAAACTCTTCTGTGAAAGTTTGTTGGCGTAATCTGCTGATTAGCTTCATGCTTCCTCTCCTTCAGCAGAGTCAAGGATGCAAGTGCCACTATTCCTTCATCTCCAAAACGGGAACACGAATATACTGCAAAGATCTGATGTCCTGCCATGCATGGTCTTAAACACCGTAATTCTATAATATTTAGGAAGGAGTCCTGTCATGACAATAGATTTGTTTTCAAACAAATACCTTTTAGGGCTGGCACTGGTCATTGTGGTTGCAGGAATGTTTTCAAAGACAGGGAGCCCTTGTTTTTTTGCCTTGAATGTATTTCTAAATGCTTGTTACCTCAAATATTGTAAAACAGCAATTTCCTTTTGCCAGAAAAGCTAATGGTTTTGTTATATACATCATGGGTATAAATGTTATCTGCTGGGGCACTAATTAGAAACGAATAACTTAAAACAGCAGTAAACAGTAACTCTTCCCTCCAGCTCATGTGGGTTAGGACTGCAGAGGTGGCTTAGCTGGGCAGACTCACTCCAGCTCTAATATGAGCTTACAGTGAAAACGTTAGTCCCCTGAAGGTTTGACTAAAGCTGGAGGCTCCTCTCCCACAGTGGCTCATTCACAGTGTTGTGTGGTTGGTGCTAGTTGCTGATGGCAGGCCTCCATTCTTCCCCACGTGGACCTCTCCCCAGACCGCGTGAGTGCCCTCCTGACCCGGGCGCTGACTTCCCCAGGCCTGAATAAGTGAAAAGGAGCAAGTGGTGATGCCTTCTGTGGCTTAGCCTCATATCTGCCTTATTCTATTGTGTAGAAGCAAGTCACAGAGTACAGTCCATGTTCAATGGGAGGAGATTTAGTCTACATTTTGAACAGAGAACTGTTCAACAATTTTTAACACATCTTAAAATCTCCATGATGGGGCACATTACCATTCTATGCTTGTCTCGGTGGAATAAATGGACAGAGACGACCAGACCCGGAGCTCTGGCTGCCCTGAGTCCCTCCCAGAGGGCTGGCGCGATCAACCTCAAGAAACACCGATACCCCTGCCCCCTGGTGTGCCACGGCACACCACTTGGCAAGCCCTAGTCTAAGAATAGTTCTCGGATGGCAATCTTTTCTATGGGAGAGAAACCAAAATTAAATCCGTATCTTTAAAGGGGATGATGATTGAATTCATTGGCTCGCTTAATAGAATAATCATGATGGTTCAGACTCAGCTTGATTTGGGACTCACACAACATCTCGGTCCATTTGTTATCTCTGCTGCTTCTTGATTGGCTCCATCCTCAAGCTTTCAGCAGTATTGCCAGAAATTCTAGGCTCATCTATGATGGCAAATATAAAACCCAAGACTTACAATCTCATAACGACCAAGTTCCACAAGGAGGAGAGGTTCTATAGTCCAGAATTCCCAGTGAGATTCCTTGGATTCACTCTAATTTGAGTGGCTCATAATAACTAATGTTCTCTCTTTGCCCTAGAAGTGGGGTCAACATCAAGTCAAGCCACATGGCTAGTGATAGAGGGACTGACTGGTAGTTCCTCAGGGAAGGAAGAAGAAAGAGGAAACAATGCAAACCAAATCACATAAGCTCTCAGTAGGACATTTTGCTATAAAGAAAACACATTCAGAAGAAGGAACTCGTGTGGAGATAGGATTACTGTTGATTTCATATCCTGTTTGCAACCTCTGACCCGGCAGGACCATCCTCAGTAGCAGAATAAAGGGGATCTGCTGTATATGAAGGACAAGGTGACCAAACGTCCTGCGTTTGGCAGGACAGTCCCGATTTTTAACAATTTGTCCCGTGTCCCATGGCATTTTAAAAAAGTCCCAATTTTTGGAAAGAATGCACAACAAGCTAGGGAACAGCGGGAGAATGGGAAGGGAATATACGGTTTTTGGCGGCCATGTGGCTATTTCGCCAGGATATGAGTTTTATATTATTTTCGTTAATTTTATAATGTTAAACTTTAATAATAACAAATAATTGTTGAGAACTCATTATCGAGAACTGCTTATCAAAGTTTGCATTGTTGATCAGTTGTTAGAATTCGACCTCCATTATTTGGACTTAATGAACAATGGCATTTTTTGGCATTGGCAACGACGAAAACATTTTGTAACTGTCTCTCAGACGATACACATCGTACTGCGTGCTAGTGCTAGTTAAATAAGTGATGTCAACAAATCAGCTATTCAGATAATATAGGTAAGTAATTTATTTCATAAATACATAAATTTTCTTGAATTTAGCAGACAGTACTCGTATTATTTATATTTTATAGTGGCGGTAAAAAGTCTAGCGCCGGCCTTGAAAGTGACACGACTTACGTTACGGCAAATTCAGAGGAAAAATAATACAAGTTAGTATTGTTATTATTTAGAAAGAAATATAGGATTACAATTAAAATTTTTTAAATATACTTTATAACAAATTAATTTAATTTATAAACTAACAATAAAATATGTTCATGTAATTATGTACCTACTTACTGTTTTTAAGCAATATGTATATAATAATTTATAATATAATTTTAAATTATTTTTTTTAGATTTTTAACATAGTGAGTAAGAAAAGAGGATGCAAATTCAACGATGATCTAAGAAGTGAATTTCCTTTTATTAAAAAAACCAAAAGCGATTACATGGTAAAATGTGAGAAATGTAATGGTGAATTTTCTATTTCGCACAGCGGGAAGAGTGATATTTCAAAGCACTTGGAGACACAGAAACATAAAGGATATTTAAATACTGCTGCATCTTCCTCCAAAATACAGGAATTTTTTTGGAAAACAACTTATAGAGACGAAAAAAAGAAATTAGCGTTAGCAGAAGAACTTGTCTTTTCATGCTATTAATCACAATCATTCCTTCAGATCTATGGACTGTATATCACAAGTTGTCAAAAAGTTATTCAACAAAAAATTTGCCTGTGCTAAAACAAAATCCGAGGCAATTGTGTATAATGTGCTTTCCCCATATGCATTTTAAGAATTAAACAAAAACCTAGAAAAAATTAATTTTATATCCATATATTCTGATGCATCTAATCATAAGGATATAAAGTTATTTCCAACCATTATTAGATTTTTTGATTCGGAAACTGGAATAAAAATTAGAATTTTAGATCTTGTTTCTTTGCCCGGCGAAACTTCTGAAATAATTTTCAGTTTCATTATTAATATTTTGGAAAAAAAACAATTTAAAACATAAAATGATTGCATATTGTGCAGACAACACAAACGCAAATTTTGGAGGGAAAGCGAGAAGAGGTACAAATAATATTTTTTATAAATTAAACAAAAACCTTAATCAAAACATTATTGGTGTTGGTTGTGCAGCACGCATATTACATAATGCCATTGAAACAGCTGCTGACTTGTTGCCCGTAGATGTGGAAAATATTGTTATTAAAATATATTCTTATTTCTATATATACACTGTGCGCGTTGAAATGCTTAAAGAATTTTGTGAAACTGCGGAAGTCGAATATCAGAAAATACTTGGATACAGTAAAATGCACTGGTTACCTCTTTTGTCAGCTGTCGAAAGAATTTTGAAAATATACAATCCTTTGAAATCCTACTTTCTATCACAGGATAAATGTCCTAGAATTTTAGAAGTTTTTTGAAAAAGAACCTTCAAAAATTTGGCTAGAGTTCGTGCACAATCAAGCAGCTCTTTTTCAAAATGCTATAAAACTTATTAAAGGTGACAAAATTTCGGTAATCGAAGTAGCAAATGAAGTTAATAATTTAAAATTTCAGTGTGAAGAGCGATTAGAAAATAATTTTCTTTCGTTAACTATCCGTAATAGTATAAGCCAGCTAGAAGAACAAGGTGCAATAAATCGCGCAGATATCATGAATTACGTTAAAAGGTTCTATAGTAACTGAATAGATTATTGAGAAGAATGGACAGTACATTACAATGATATTGAACATTTTCATTGGGTTACATTAAAACAAGAACTTAATTGGAATGTTGTGCAAAAATCATTCGATCATATTACTCAAAATTTTCCATATAGTAATATTTCTGAAAATGATCTTTTTAATAAGGTATCATTATTTAAAAAATATATTGGTAAGGAAAAGGTTAAATCTTGGGCATCAGAAGAAATCACAATAGAGAACAAATGGTTAGAAATATTTCATCATTTTGAAACAAACCATGTTCCATACAATAATGCACTAAAAATTGTGGAATACGCACTGTCCTTACCAGGAACTAATGCTGGGACTGAATGCATTTTTTCTATGGTAAATAAAGTGTGGACATCAGAAAAATCACAATTAAGTGTTGAGACTTTGAAAGCCATCTTATGTGTGAAATATAATTTAACAAATTCTTGTGAAAAATTTCATGACCTTTTTTTAAACAACGACAGCAATCTACTAAAAAAAATTCACTCAAATGAGAAATATGCCAAAGAATAAAATAATACTATACATAATTTTTTTTATGTATTATATTTGTAAATTGTATTTATGTTGAAATTTTAAAAAATATATTACAATACTATTTTTGCATTCTATGAAAATTTTTGTTGCTCCATATAGACCAAATTTTTAATCAAGAACCCCCTCCCCCCCGGTCAATGGTGTCCCACTTTACCAATGTTAAAATCTGGTCACCTTAATGAAGGAGGACCCCGGGCTTGTGTCCTGAAGAGGAGTGGGGACTGGGGTAGATGGGGGTAGGATGTTTCTCTGTTCCAGTAATTCATCCCCTGAAATGTCTTGCCAAAATGGTGCAAATGATCAGGAATGAGAACGATACAGCTGAGGGTAGAGGGCACTGGTTGAAGAATGAAGGGCAACAGGGAGATGGAATAAAATTAGATTTGAGGGGAAAAAGCTAAACATCAAAATTGTCTTTCTGCTCATATCCCCAGTGTCTGGCCCATAATAGGTACTCAGTGAATGTTTGTAAAGGACCAGAGTAATGAATGCTCATGGCCATCAGTGGTGATGTCATCTGGACTATAAATTTTCTGTAGTGCTAGCCTGAAAGCATTTCCCAAAGGGCAGATGACTAGGGTCCATTGGCCCCAGAGGAATGGCTTTGCATTTCCTTTTGACTTTACCTGTTATTGATGCATGAGCAAGAATTAAAAGGATTTTTTTTTCTTTTTTCTGATGCTTTCCCTTGAATTATCCTAGACCTTATTCTTAATAAATTTAAACCCAGCCTCACAGAGTCTGATTAGAAAGATACATCTCTGAAGTTCACAGGTTTTCAGCCTTGCAGTTGGCTGGAGGAAATGCAGCATAACCTCGGATAAAAATTGTTGCAGAGCAGGCTGAGCTCCTGATACTAAGGCCTGATGCTGTGGCACATCCTAGGCGCAGTTGTGTGTTTGGGGTGATGCCATGGAGTCCCACCCAGTTCCTACTTCACAATGACCTTTGTGGCATTAGCATAATAGCTAAGCGGCCTTCAGCACACAGTAATGATGGCAAATTGCCAGCAGCAAGGATAATGGTGTGATTCTTAAGGTGCTATATAGCTTTGTCATTGATAGATGAGAAATCAGCCCTACTGTCCTTTATCTATTTCTTTATGTGATGAGAGAACATGACATGGACTAACAATTGTTCTGTCATCCAATGAGATTATCAGAGTTATTAGTGTCATTTAAAATAATAATAATAATAATAATAATGATGATGTGGGGAAGCTGTGATGGCTCAGTGGGTTAAACGCTCACTTTGCAGTGCCGGGGACTGAGGATCGAGTCCCGGCCTTGGCCCGTGTGGAACCATGTGCTGAACTGGGAGCTCCCCCAGTTCAGTTCTCTCTCTGTCTCTGTATCTCTCTCTCTGTCAAAAATAAATAATAAAAATACAAAAAATAATAATAGTAATAATAATGATGATGAAGAAGATGATGAAAGACCATGACTGCCAGAGTCCTGGTTTCTTATTCCACCTTCTAGAATTGCGAC
>PVKE010006707.1:0-12774 GCA_004027555.1 Craseonycteris thonglongyai
CAGCCCTGTGCCACCTCCCCAGGATTCCGCACAGCTCGGGCAGCGAAGCTCAGCCCTGCTCCACCTCCCCAGGATTCCGCACAGCTCGGGTAGCGAAGCTCAGCCCTGTGCCACCTCCCCAGGATTCCACACAGCTCAGCTCAGCCCTGTGCCACCTCCCCAGGATTCCGCACAGCTCAGCTCAGGCAGCGAAGCTCAGCCCTGTGCCACCTCTCCAGGATTCCACACAGCTCAGCTCAGCCCTGTGCCACCTCCCCAGGATTCCGCACAGCTCGGGAACCTCTTCCGTGAGGCAGAGGTGCAGGATGTAAATGAGGCAGATTCAGAGTCAGAATTAGCAGGGATGGCTGTTTCTTCCGAATGAAACAGTCAGCATGCAGGTCATGTTGCCTGAAAAATTAGTATCTTTAACCACCAGAATCTGGGACCACATAAAATACTAACACAAAGTTTAAGGGAATCGACTGTGAAAAAATACCTTATTAGCACGCCGTCTAAGGCTCCCATCAGAGCAAGGGGTCAGCGAGGGAAAGGCAGCAGATCACAGCTAGTACTGAAATGTTAATTTCCCCTCTGCCCACCCGTCTGGCTCTCTATCTGCATATAAGTAGAACTGCCTGTCAAATATGCATATGAGTGACCCACCGCATAGACATTTTGTAAGAAGGAAGTAAAATTCCAGGAATTGGAAATTACTTGCTTTTCATAAATAAATGTGAGCGTTACACCAATGAATGCTGGAACTCATTTTACAACTTTAAGTAGAAGCCACAACTTTTAAGGAGTATATATATATATTTTTTTTTTTATTTATTAAAACCATCCATTTAACCTTCAGAATAAATGTGAATTATACCCAAAGCGCATGTTCATTTTCTGACCACAAGCCGTAAGGCTCAGGGCTGCTCTTACCAAACGGACAGAGATGGGCACTCTTGCCTGAGGTAAGCATGAGACAAGCCTACTGCTTCTGAGTTTATCTTCTAAAGCAGATTACAGGACCAAATAACTTTTAATTTACATATCTGATTGCTGATGGAGACACTAATGGCAATCATCACTCAGGAGTAATTTTCTGGGACCAAGAACCCAGGGGGGACCTATGCCCAGCTTGCTGTCATCTTAATTGCTTCGTGTCTACTGCAGACATTTGCCAGGATCTTCTCTGAAGCCCCAAAACCCTAATGCTGCTTGTCTCTAGAACCTCAGGCAGGTCTGGGGGCCCACAGAGGACTGGCAGATTCTTGCTCTGGTCTGAAGGCTGCCATCAGCCTTATAACTAACAGCGGTCAACTGGCTCATCAGTGCGAGCCACCTGCCTGCCGTCAGTCACCAGGATAAGCAGGGCCCTCGGAGGCCAAAGAAATCACTATTGAGTGTCAGCCAACTCCATCTGTGGCAGCCTCTACAGCCCCTGAATCATGGCCTAGGGCCAAGAGCCTGCTGGGGGTAGGGTGGGGGGGTCTTCCTCAAGCAAATTAGGAAAATCAGGAGAGTGACAGTTTTATATTATAAAGCTGTCATCACAACAGCCAGGTCAACCCCAGGGTATTTTTCAGGAATCTTCAGATATGGATTACTCCTTTGACCTTAGGTGACCCCAGCAATCAGCTACGTCCCCTTCCCTCTAAATCTGTCACTAAGGAACCTGACTACTGAACTGCACACAGTCCCAGAGGGCAGACAGCAGACCCCAGGGGGTGCTATGTACCCACAGCTATGCCCAGCATTCAGCTGACACATTGACAAATAGCTCGACATAATCCAGGACTGAATTTTCTGCCTGAACTTTCTTGTATTCACATCTTTACAAAAAGTATATTGTAATCTATCTATAAAATAATCTAAAACTTGTGAGTTGGGGGGAAATGGCACTTTTAACCACACACAATTATAGTCCTACATTTAACAAGATCATAAATGATAGGACAATGAAAAGGCTTCAGAGGCCTAAACTTATCCTTCCTACTAAACTGTGTCGCCAGAATTAAAACTACATACCAAAGCTGTTTAGTTTCTGGACCCAGGTGGCCAATTTTGGCTCCACTTCTTTAAGCTCACTCAAAACATGCAGAAAAATCCTTGTCTTCACTCTATTCTTTTCTCGAATCAAGTGATGGATAACGTAGTCCACTGCCTCACTTAGAAAATTTCTGCTGGAAAAACAGGTGGTGTAGTCTTCTGTGCTTAGAACCTTCCAGGAAAGCAGCTCTTTGAGAAGCTTGGATGTGTTCAGGACGCCGGATCTGATCTTGTCAGCATGCTGCTTGATACATTGCAGAATTCTGTCATTCAGAAACTGGCAGCTCTGCACACTGGCTACTGTTTCTAAGGATAAACAACAACGGTCAGTTAGAGTGAGAAACAGGACAAATTTGCAAAGAAATAAGTTCAGAACATAATAAAACATTACATAGTAGAAAGCATGACTCAGGTGGATTCTTTATATTGTTTTAAATAAACAACTCAAGAAATTTTAAATGAGAAATATAAATATTTAACAATGCCTTTGAAAAAATATTAAAGTTCACAGTAAAATATATGAAAAGTAAATACCTTATTGCCTTCACTTTGTACTACTCATGTAACATCTAAAAATTTAGTTCTTCTAAAAACAATTCTAACCTAGCCTCATCAACTTCCTAAACTTTATATTCAACAAACATATTTAGTCATTAGGAATATAGAAAGGTTTTTGTGAAGTTGAAGGGATCATATTTATTCAGTTATGAATTCAACTAATATTTGGTAGTTGCTATTGTATTATTCATCTTATTGTTGGATCCTAAATCACAGACCTGTGGACTCATTGACTCCAAGTTGAAAAGTATCTCAGAAATTCATCTTCCCACCCAAACAGCTCCCTAAAGAATGGCCATTAGCCTCTTGAAGCATGCAAAGATAAAATATAAACATTCACTGAAAACATTTTTCAGAAAGAAACATCATTTTTACTGATCTGTGAAATATTCATGGAAGGTTAGATAAAAAAATCAAGAAAGCAAGAGAAAATACTTCATTTTGCAGATAGTCCCATCATATTAGAAAATGAGAATAACTTATTTCAACTCAAACTGAAAGTAAACACACTGACCAACATGGCCCCAGGGACAGTAAAATGACCAGCAAGACATTCCCATTTTGATCAGGGAATGACAAGATGGGCAAAGAACAGAGGCAGGAGCAGCCATCTCTACGGTATTGATATAGGCCCAATAAAGAAGCCCATCCCCCTTTCAGAGAAATTTCTGGTCTCCTTTCCTTTAGTTCAATTAGCTCCCTGGTTTTACTGTTTTGTTTGTTCTTAGAACGTCTCCAGTGTCTCTGACTTTAGCTAAGTCTCCTGCCTTAGTGAATTTGCATCTGCCAGACATCAATTATCCTGCAACCTGATTTGTGCTGTTGATTATGGCCAAGTGTTCTTTCCAGTCCTTTTGGACTCAACTCCTGGGCAGATAACTCCCCAGGAGTCTGCTTTTGCGACAACGTTTTCAGATTCATTCACTGAGTCTTTGTCTCCTCATCTAGGGGCCATCAGCCCATCAAATATACCCCAGCAAGGCTTCCAGACCAACCCAACTAAAGGAGTCAACACTGTCTTTGAGGCGGATCTGAGATCCCTTCCCTTCTTTTAGCTGAATTAGGGGCAGAGTTCCGTAACCCCAATAGGCAAGGACAATGACCACACTCAGCAGGAAGTAAGTACAGAAGAAAAGAGAGCTTCAGTCCTTCAACTTCCCATAGAGATTTGGGGGATCACATCTCTCAAGAGAAAAGTGGGCAGGCAGCTACAGCACGGGGAGGAGGAGGATCTCGGGACCCTTTCCATAGTACCCACCTTCCACCTAAGCTTCATTAGACCATCATTATAGCGTTGTACCAGACTGAACTCTGGGAAAGAACTCACACAGGTGAATACAGATGATGTACTGGCCCCCTGATTGACTGTCAATCAAAACGCCCCACACCCAGAAAGTGTGACCCCTTCTAAGAGAAAAAAGGATAAAACGGCCCTGAACCCCATAATGGATGCCTTTGGAGCCACCTCTTCTTGCTCAAGGCCTGGCTTCCATCTCTTGGAATTGCACTTTTACTATTTTCTCTATCAGGAAACTATTCTTTCACCCCTGTACTTTGGTATCTCACTCAATTCTATGTTCAGGACACCAAGGACCATGACAGTGCTGAGCACAGCCCCATTCCCTGGTAACAGTACAATGCATTTTACGAACTGCTTCTTTGATTGAACTCAGCGTTGTTTCGATCATTAGTAGCTAATTTACAGTTCAGTGTTTTAGAACTTAAATCTACACAGTGGAGTTGACAGGGCACTGTCAAACACACAACACTCACGTTGGATATTAGTTCAACCTTCAGTTCAGAGATGAGGAAACCGACACTGTCCACGCCAGGTTAGCAGCAGGACAGTGTTTTGAATCCCCAGGTTGCTTCCAAAACCAGTACTCTTTAGACCACCCTGTCACCATGCTGGGGTGACAGAAGCTGGTGACAGCATCAGCTGAATCTCAATTCCAGTGCAGTAACAACGAACATATGGCCCTTTAAGCAAGAGCACATGGTCTTGCCACACCTTGGGCTTCCACATACCTTTCTGGTCTTCAGTTTTCGGTGGATTATTTTCCCTTAAGTCCTCTTCCATTCTTTCTTGGGCTAATTTTTTTGCTTCTTGTTTTTGGATCTTTCTCTTCAACTTTTTGTCTTCTTTCAGCTTTAGCTTCTCTAGGCTGATAAACATTTATAATTAGTGATGATTCACCTTTGTTATAAACTCAACTATTTTCCTTTGCCTACTGCAGAAACCATTCTCCAAACAGTAAGAGGTGTTCCTTTTTAGTTAGAACTTAGCCTGCATCTTCTGTTCAATATCAACAACTGCTGCTGACACACATGGTCAATTCAGTCACACTAAGGATACTTGCTTCATGAAAATAAGAACTTCAATGACC
Organism: Craseonycteris thonglongyai; assembly: GCA_004027555.1. Classification (NCBI taxonomy): domain Eukaryota; kingdom Metazoa; phylum Chordata; class Mammalia; order Chiroptera; family Craseonycteridae; genus Craseonycteris; species Craseonycteris thonglongyai. Next base: position 4,968 of record PVKE010006707.1, read on the forward strand.
GAGCAACTTTTATTTAAGGATGGCATGCACAGATAGTACAAATGTCATTTCCATGTTTGCAAGTTACTGCTTAGGGTAAATAGGAATAATAAAAATTATTCTGCAAGATAATACATGTAAACACTCTTTTCAAAGGATCCCAGAGTAAAATGCTATTTCCCATCCCAGTCATGGCCCACAACATGGAATGTGATTACAATGAATTCTCTTCAAAAATTAATTCTGTTCATCTTTTCTTTTGCTTTTAGTTAGTTACCAATAATGAAAAAATCACTTCTTAGAATGGAAAACAAGAAGCAGGACCAAAAAGTAAAAAAAAAAGCATTGAAACTATTTCATCTGAACAAGAAGATACTAAAAAGTGAATAATTTTGACAGTACATTTAACTATTCAAGAGTGAGAAATAAGTGGGAAGCCGGGATGGCTCAGTGGGTTAAGCGCTCACTTTGCAGCCCCAGGGACCGAGGATCGAATCCTGGCCCCGGCCCGTGCGGACCCATATGCTGAACGGGGGAGCGCCCCCAGTTCAGTTCTCACCAGGGCGAGACCCCAGCCCAGTTCCTGCCCTGTGCAGCCCCACTCCCACCTGTGGAATGAAACTATGTGGAAAAACCAATGATGTGCAACTATGGAGACTGTTCTGGGCCCTCCCCCCTTCTCTCTGTCTGTCTCTGTATCTCTCTCTCTGTCAAAAACAATAAAAATAAATCTTAAAAAAAAAAAAAGAGTGAGAAGTCACTGACTCAAAATGTTTTCTGAAGAGAGATAAAAATAAATTATGCTTCTGGAATTTAAGTTTAAACAACTGAGAGCTAAGTATACAATTTTCATTTAACTACCAAATCTATTAATCAAATGTCACTTTACAGCATCAAATATCATAATTTTACTTATATATTTAACAACTAAATAATGCTTCTGATTCCACTCTTCAGTATTTTAACCATTGCAGGCTAGTTCTCTTTTAAGTTTCAAATATCCAGAAAAATTATTTAAAAAACACTTTTTTTTTAAATATGTGTACACACCCAATTAAAAAAAAACACAGTGTAATTTAGAAATCTGCATGTAACAGTATTATATTATGAGACATCATTAAAATACTGATTGATTGTTAAAAATCTTACCTAGAACATTTCTGTTTCAGAATAGGTCTTGGAGGAACCTTTTCTTTTATGACCTTGTGTTCGAACTTTAAATAAAACAAAGACACCCAAAAGTTGTTATATACTCTTATGACATAGAGTACAAAACCACAAGTTACAAGCATTTCAGAAGCACACACAATGTTAGACTGAATTGAGAACAGTGATGTTTTGACTGAGACAAAAGCCTAGAAAACTTTAACAAAACAATTTATTGAAAAGAGGAATAAGACAGTAGACACACTTTAGCAAGAAACTTTTTATAAAATTAGGAGTAAGCAGAGATCAAATAAACTACAAATATCATCCCAAGAACCCACTCCTGCCCTCCCATATAAGGAAGTGAAAGGTAATCCCACAAGACATTCTCCCCTCCAGAAGGACACTGTCCCCTCCACATACCCAAGTTTACTGGGGACTAAGAAAACAAGAGAATAAAAAAGAATAACAGTAAAAGCAAAATGTAAACATGTCCCTTTCCTGTTAGGAAATAAAAGGATGCGAGGATTTTCTTCATTGCAAAGAATTCTCACATCCTAGTATTTCCTTCATGTCCTTAAATTAAGCAACAGTTTGTTTCCTGGAAAAGACAAGATTTAAATCACACAACTTCCATAAATTTAAATCATGTTTTAAAAGGTATAAGCTTTTTGGTTAACAATTTAATCAATTTCCCCTTAATTGGATACTTACTTCACACTTAACTTGACCACCACTGCTGAAGATGATAATCTTAGAAATGATACCTTCACAGTCAGGAGTAAGACAAACTCCTTGCAGAAAATCCTATTTGATTTAAAAAAAAAAGAAAAAGGTGCTATTGTCTCAGACTAAATCTATACATGCACACCATTTTAACCATGCGGAACAGCTACAATGTGGTCAGAAACCTCCTTTGGGGAGGCACTGGAAGTCCATGCTCATCGCCACATGACTATTAGAGCCTCCCTGCAGGAGGGACCAGCTACAGGGCTGACCACATGACTTGCTTTGGTCAATGCAAGGAGAACCTACAGGATGTACTCTACGAACAAGCAAAAGCTTTCAGACACAATGAATGGATTGGCTGCTAAGCCATCCTCCTGCCCAAGAACATGTCCCAGGCAGCCTCGGTCCAGACGGAAAGAACACAGCCACACAGACTAGAGCTGCTACTAGCCAACGCTGGCCAACAGCTGCGGAACTTCGGGGCAAGTAATGTAAGTAAGACAAACCTTCTTACTGCAAGTCATGAGATATCTGGGCTGTGTATTACGAAGCTGACTAATTTAAAAAGGGTATTTCAGGCCCCGGGAATGGTTAGGGCCACTAACGTAGAGCATAGCTTAGGGACACAGTAAGACAACGACATAGCATAAGTACCAACCAATGTCACCCCAATACATTTAACAATTAATTTTAAAAAACTGAAAAGGACATAGCAGAAGTCACCCAATGGCAACAGTTACTTGGTCATATAATGCTACCATTAGTGAACTATGGGGGACATGTGTAAAAAATATGAGAATTTATTTCTACCAAACTTGAATAATTCTTATTGCTAACAGACATCTAGCATAACCTATTTGTCTCCCCAGTAGAGACAGGGGTTTACATGAAGCTACAGAGGTAGGAAAAGGTTTTCTTTTCTTTTTTTAAGTCCATAGCTTATATGAATCAAAAACAAATTCTACACATACAGATAAGATTTTCAAACTTCTCTCAAAGTATACCTAATGATAATTAACACCATCATCATGCTAATTAAGAGACACCCCAGTGAGAAGTGGCAATATAAAATTTAAGTTGATTCCTTAGTATAAATTACCTCATCAAATTTTGGTAAGAAAAGTTGAGACCCCAATTCTACATCATAATTTTAACGTAATTAAATGATAGATCCCCAAAGGACTAAAACTGTCAATACATAACTAATGACCTATATTTTAAAATGAGACATAAAAAATTTTATTTTTGATCATAACACTCCCAATGTAAAAGTTGGTTAAACAGTTTAGTGAAGGTCTTTATGGTTATTGCCTTTATCCTTATATTAAATAAAAACAAAAACTGATTTTCTACTTTATCATTTAAGTTTCAATTTTAAACTTTCTGATTGCATAGGATGCACAGGAAGAGATTTATATTCACTTACGACAGTCTCCTAAGATTCTCAGGGGGAAGAACATCGACATACAAGAAGCATACTACAAAACCCCATACAATCTCATTAGCCTTACCTTGTCAATTTTATCATTGAAGGTTGTTGTCTTTAACTTCTTCCAGCAATTCATGTGAAATTCTATCCTGCAGTACTGGCAACAGCTGATTCGTATAAAACCCTGGTGGTTTAGAAAAATTTTAATTCACATTTTAAAGGTGTCTACACACTCTTTCACTCTCTCATTCTCTAACCTACAATGCATCTAAAGAGGAGGAGAAAGCTGTTACATTCACCTGGCAGCCATAACTGGACATCACATTTCCTCATGGGGGTACAGTACTTCCGTACCCGAGAAATGCCCAATGCTGAGATACAGAGCTTGACTGACATATTCACTTCCTTTACAATGTATCAAATATTTTATAAGCACGATTTCAGTTGATCTACTAACTGGGGACAGTGCCACAGTGGGCAGTTATTATCTTCTTGAATAAACTAAGACCAAGTAACTTACTCATTCAACTAAGAGCCAGAGTTGTCTCAAACTTAGGTCTCTGAGAGCTAACTCAGTGATCAGAGTAGGCTTTTGAGGACCCAAATTTTATAAGTGATGAGAATTGCAAGGAATCAGAGGTAACAACCTCATATCATTTCCTGTGCTCCTAAGAAGCAGGCAGTTATGTGACACAATGGCTAGAAAAGGGACATGGAATTAGCTAGCCTGCCTTATGTCACCACCTGCCTTCGGGGTCTATCTACCTCAGTGGCTCTGTGTTCCCACGTGAGACAATGAGGACCTGAAGAAGTCCAGGGTGAGGGGTGGACAACAGGACATAAAACTACTGGCGCGCCAGAGAACATGGGTGCCTCCAACTACAGAATGTGTTTGGAATTCATTTTAAGACACAACTGTGCAAGTTAATGTCCTAGAGTACATTCATTGTTTACCTTAAAGTCTGGATCCGTTATGTAGATCTGGATTTTGGAATATCCATGGCATTTTTGATAGCAACAAATGGCATCTGGCACTGGAGGGAACCTGCATTCTTCAATAAATTTCTCTAATAGCATCTAAAACAAAGTAAACAAAAATGATATTGCTACAACACTAATTCGCCAATGAAAATACTTGTGATTTCTATAACCTCTTTGTCATCAAAGTATTTTCAGTAGAGGAATGACTAAATGGTTTTTAGCCAAGAACAAACTATATTACCACTTTTATATTTTTCCCTTCTAGAAGGAGGCTGATACAGAGATGTGTCGAGAGAGAATGAGTGGGGGAAGGGGGCAGGGGGAGGATGGAAAAAAAAATTTTCAGAATTTCAAAGTCAGAATCAAAACCGTATCCTGTGTTATAATCATCAAACCCCATGTTACAATATGCAACTCTCAAACATCTGCTTTAAGCAGAGGGGGTCCAATATGATAGAACACTTAGAACTCTATTATTCTCCTTCTCAGCGTCACTTTGCCTACCACTCTCATTTATCCACCTCCCTGAGTCCTTGCCACTTGTGCTTGGTCATTCCCAGGGAACAATCCCACTGCTACAGAAGCTCCCAAGATTCATGCCACGCTTCCAGTGTGGCTTTTGTTATCAGTAGTTCCTCTCCCTCCACCTCAATGTAGTTAGTATAAAGAGAGGAAAACCCAATGATCCTTGTTTTGTGTTGTATTTTTTTATGCCAACTTTGGGTGAGATAGAATTCATGTACCATACAATTCATACACTTAAAGTGTATAGTTCAATAGTTCTAGTATGTTCACAACATTGTACAACCATCAGCACTACCAAAATTTAGAACATTTTCATTACCCAACAAGAAAACACATACCCATCAGCAGTCCCTCCCATTTCTCCCCCAACCTCTCCTCCCTCCTGTGACCACTGATCTACTTTCTGTCTCTCTATTCAGATCTGCCTATTCTGGACATTTCGTGCAAATGGAATCATACAGCACGTGCCTTTTGTGTCTGGCTTCTTTTACTTAGCACGATGTTTTCAAGGTTCAACCATGTTGTAGCACCTATCAGTACTTCATTCCCTTTTATGGCTAATAATATTCAATTGTATAAAAAGACCACATTTCATTTCACCATTCATCAGCCAATGGACAACACTTACCGTAAGCTGTTTCCACTTTTTGAATATTATGAATAATGCGGCTTTGTACATTCACGCCTAAGTTGTTGTGATAATGTGTTTTCTTTTCTCTCTATAGATCTAAGTGTGGAGTTGCTGTGTCATATGATATTTCATTCTTTGGACTGTTGAGGAACTGCCAGACTATTTTCCAAAGCAACTGCACCATTTTATGTGCCCAACACCAGTGCATGAGGGTTCTGATCTCCCCACATCACATCAACACGTTTACTGTCTGCCTTTTCCATTATCACTATGTTAACGGGTGTAAAATAACACTGTGTTATGGTTTTACTTTGCATTTCTCTTATAGCTAATGCTGTTGAACACCTTCCACATGCTTACTGGCTATTTGTACAACTTCTTGGCAGACACGTCTACTGAGATCCTGCGGCTGCTTTTCAAGTGGATTATTATCTTCTTGAGTTGTAAGAATTGACCCCTGTGCTTTCCAAAGCTTCGGCCAAAAGCAAGTTGGGAGTACATGTCAGGGTTCACCACAAGTAAAAATCTATCCCAGTCAGCTCACACATCACTTACACTTTCCAAGACTAGCAAAGCATCCTACGCTTCTGGGTATAAGACAAAATTCATATTTTCTCAGTCTTCAAGTACCACTTCAGTAACTATAGTAACTGTGATGCTATATCTTTCTCTAAGTACAGCATATTGCTTAGCAATACTCACTGGAAGTCACAATGCCTAGGTTCATGTCCCAGTGCCAGCACTTCGAAGCTGTTTTACCTTGAGCTCATCACTGACCTTCTAAACTTAATCGTCCTCATCTATAAAATGGGAATAATCATAGTACTCATGGTGTAGGTCTGCTTTAGGACTAAAGGTAATGAAACATGGAAGGTGTGACTGGAGCATAGGAAACATTTAATCATCATAATGACTCTCACTAGTCTTTAAGGGGGAAATGCACATGGAGGAGTGCGGACACAGTGCTCCTGCCTCTGTCTTAGGATTCCTGAACTAGTCAGTGCAGAAGGGCTTCCATAGTCAGCAAGATGCTCTCTGTGGAAATAAATGCTTACCTTTATTTTCCCTGGCTGAGTCTCTTCAATAACCACATTACTTGTGGGCCAAGTTAACACTCCAGGAAGACGAAAAATCAAGGTTTTTGCTCTCTCGAAGTGATTCAGAGCTTCTAGAAATCTAGTCATAATTAGGAAGAAATAAGGTATTAAAGATGGGGCATGATTCTTCATCCCCCACAAAACAAAAGTCAGAGATTTCAAGCTTATTAGTAAGAGGACATTTGATAAATCATTGCATATAAATATTCAATGTAACCTATATATACATATTTTTAGAAACCAAGGCATTATTGCTGTATGCTTACTAAAAGTAATACATATTAAACACAAATCTGCCTGGACACTGGCTTTGTTACAGTAGGTACGCACTAGTCCTTTTAATGCTGTAATTTATTTTTTTAAGTTTCCAACAATAACACTTGATCTTAGCCAAAAGGCCGAGAAGCGATTGTTTCCAACAATTAAAACAGAAAACTGAACAATCTGGTTGTTCCATTTTTATTTGTTTCATTTACTAAGCTAATTAAAGTAGATTCTTGTAGAGAAACGGCAACCCTCCATTTCAACTAATTAACCATAAATAGAGAAATTCTTTTTTTTTTTAACTTGATTCTATGAGGACATCTATAGTAAAAAGTGCCCTGCTGAAAACAGATGGTGTATTTTGACATCTTTCTTCATCCATAAGGCAGTGAATTATTTTAACAGAATATGTATATAATTTTTTAAACTATATATATGAAATGTTTTCATCTAATTCATGGTTTTACAAAAATATCAATACATTCTCACAGTCTATTCAACAAAAGAATACTAAAATAGTAAATGATAAACTTAACCAAGTCCTTATTTTTCTCTTCAGACTAGAGAAGAAAGAGGGTTTTTCCTGCTTTGTCCAATCTTGAAATGACTTCCCATTTTAAGGACTTATTTTTGCCTCTGCTTCTACACCACATTCCACTAAGATAGTTATCAACAGCAGGACTTGAAACCAGAAACTACACATTACAATGGCAAAAACCCAGCACATCAGACACTGAAACTCATGCTTTATTATTTTCAAATTAAAATTTAAATGTCTTTCAACATAGCAACTACTCTCATTTACCGCAATCTCAATCATTTTACACATTTATGTTATTTTTCTAGACCTTGTGAATATTTGTATGTGACCACTGCATTAAACAGATATGCCCTAGACCAGTGGTGTCCAACCTTTTGGCTTCCCTGGGCCACACTAGATGAAGAAGAATTGGCTTGGGCCACACATAAAATACACTAACAATAGATGATGAGCTAAAGAAAACAAGTTTCAAAAAACTCTCATCA
>PVKE010006707.1:12874-53410 GCA_004027555.1 Craseonycteris thonglongyai
AAACTCTCATCATATTTTAAGAATTGTGTTGGGCCTCATTCAAAGCTGTCCAGGGCTGCAGGCTGCACATGCCTGCCCTAGACAACTGACGTTGAACTCTGAAGTTAATTTTATTTGCTACTGCTATACACATGATCGTAAAATCCCTACTTCTCCTGTGTCTACCTAATTCTTAATATACTTTAGACTGCCCAGACAGTAACTTCAGGAAGTAAAAGAACTCTCTTTAATTTAAAAAAACCTATAAAGGAGGTTCTAGGCACACCATAAGACTGGGTTCCCAAGAGTACCAATGGTCTGATAAAACTTCCCCTACAACATTAAATGATAACTTAAGAATAATTAAGTTATAAATAATATCCAATTATTCAACAATATTTCTTTATAACATAAACTAACATAACTACCATCACAGTGGGTACAAGTGGCAGAAATAGAAATTTTTTGAAGCTCAAGGCATAATCCTGTCCCCTAAAGTTCATACAGCAATTTGGGGAGGTAAGACATGAAGCATTTAGGGAACAGCTACATACTAAACTGTGAATAAGGATTCAAACTATAATATAAATTCAAGGAAGAGATTTTTATTCCTAACTCATGAGCTCTTTGAACATATATGTACCTTATATTAAAACCATCTTCATACATGTTTTTTTGAGAAATAGGGTTTTAACAAACAAAACCATAGAGTCAGACTTATAAAGCATTAATTTATATCAATATAGTCACCATTTATAAATGACATCTACCAAACGATAAACATAAAATCCTTTGGGTCAAATTGTTGCTGAATTCTTATTAGATTCAAAATTAGAAAGCAACAGAACTGAACAGATTGCCCTCCCTCAATTTAAAACAGATATTAGGGGAAGCCGGGATGGCTCAGTGGGTTAGGCGCTCACTTTGCAGCGCTGGGGACCGAGGATCGAATCCCGGCCCTGGCCCGTGTGGAACCATGTGCTGAACTGGGAGCTCCCCTAGTTCAGTTCTCTCTCTGTCTCTGTATCTCTCTCTCTCTCTCTCCTCTGTCAAAATAAATAAATAAATAAAAATATATTAAAACAGATATTAAATGCCAGTCCTCAGAATAACCACAATTATAATAGTGTGCCAAGAGAAGATACCAAAATAATTCCAGAAAATGGATCATTATTACACTAGACTTTGAGTAAGTTACCAGCCTAGTGTGGAGATAGTATGGTTCACTAACCTGTTTTTTTTCAAGTATACTTTTCCAATTCCACAATAGGCCAGGCAATCAAGCCCCTCATTGGGGTAGTGTTCAATCATCCTCTTAAATTGGTTTTCAGCTTCAGATAATTCCTTCAATAAGAACAATGATCACACAAAAAAAGAAATGTTGCAAGAGATTTTACTTGAAGGTTGATTCTTTTGTGTGTTAACATTAAAAACAACTAACTGTCCAAAATTTCTAAGGCAAAATTACACATTCTGCATTTCACTTTCTTAGCAATTGCGTACATTTTTACCATATGGATAGCCACAACCAAAGCCAACCAGCTCCAGAATGAAAAGTTGATGCTGACGAAAGGGCCCGGGGTGCTGGCTAACACTGAACGGTGGTGTGACTTCATGGTAAAAGGACTGATCTGAATGCAAACACACCATAACATCTATCCCAGTGAGTGCTGCTCCCTTGGGAGCACAGGCACGCCAATGGAGGTACCACATGAGCCTAAGACAAATGCTCATCTGAGAAGTAACTCCTCAGTATAGCTTTTCAGAGCTTAGATAGAACACCCTTTTGAATATTCTCAACTGTGGAGACCTCTGTGCTTTCAATGAATTTTGTTTCCGAAAAAATAATAGACACTTAGCTCTACACAACACTGGTCATCCCAGCGCGGGTGAAAAAAAGATAACGTCACTACAAAATGGAGTTTATAAGAAGCTATGAGGTCAGCGCCAAAGGAGGCATTCTAAAGATGTTTTAAGCAAGGGCTGTCCTGGAATTAATATATCGCTTCCTTCTGGGGCTACTCAATGATAAATTCTTTTAAAGGTCCAAGTTCTATCGTACATGTGTGTGTGTGTTTAATCACTCTCACTACTTCAAAGGAAATCACAAATGTAATAAACTATCTCTTCAACTCCAATAAAGCAAAATAAAGATATTTAGTATTAAACAAAATATATTATTACCCTGCCAAGAATAAAAGAATTGAGATAATGAAGTCCTGTCTCCCACAATCTATTAGAAATTAACAGAAAGCATTCATCTGTCATATCCAGAACAAGATAAGAAGCCTGTCACAAGTAAAATAAACCTCAGGCACTAGGGACCACTAACCACTAGGACATATAAAGACGACTTGATCCTTATTAGGTAGCAATTAGGGTTAAGCCTCCCTCTAGCCAAGAAAACTTAGAGTGCATCTTGGCAGAAAGGATATATCACACCCGAGGTAATTCTAAAGCCATTTCAACCTTTATTGAAAACTCAAAACCGTGAAAAGCAAAGTATAACTATGTGGTGATTAGAATCCTGAACTCTAGAAAATAATAACATACTCAAGTACTCACTTCCCAGACCTAAGAGCTATTAACATTATCATTTTTACTTTAGTTTTTTTTTTTTAATAAAACAAAATTGAACTCCCTTTCTTAACCTCCCAAGTACATAACTTCCTTCCATCACTAAACATAACCATTATTTTAAATCTAATGTAGGGCTAGTCCATGTTTTTGTACTTTTACAAGATGCATAGATAGCCATAAACAGTATGTATTATTTTTCCAGATAGTTTTCCAAATAGCACATAAATGGTATTACAATGTTTAATTATGTTCTTCAACTTGCCTTTTCCCCTCAAAATTTGCTCTCTTGAAACTTTGCACAAACTATTTATTCACCTAGCTAATACTTTCTTTCTGGATGAAAGATCTCCTTCTGAGATTTAGCATGATCCACTTTAGGTCCTTTTATACAAATAAGTAGATTCTCACTGGTTGTCAGACATAGCTTTTTTCTAATGGGAACACAAATTAAATTTTCTTTTCAAAAAAGCAATACAAACTAAATTAAACTTAGTCATTTCAGAAAATAGCATCAAGAAAACAAGCAGAAGGAAATAAGCCAAAATGGGAAACTGTTTTTATATATCTTCTAAAATCAACACCGTAGTTTAACTGTTAATTATTTCTGTAACAAATCTTACCTCCGGCTGTCCTATTCCAAGGAGAGAAATGGCAAGTCCGTAGACTACTAAGACATAGTTAATCATGGCCAGGTTCAATTGCTGTCGATAAAAATGTTCCAATTAAAAATCTGAACATAATTCTGCCCGATACACATCACACCAACCCGTAAGCCACAACAGAGAAAGTACAAAAAAGTCTCACTGGTCACTAAGACTGGGATAAAGGCCAAACAGAATTAGAAAATATATTGTGCGAACATGCATTACTATCAAGTATTTAAAACACAGATCCACTGCCTCAGAAGGCATGGCTCCTAACAGATCAGAATAACTGAAGTCATATTCTTCTATATATAAGTGGGTACTAGTGATAAAGACATTTGCTCTCTTACAACCTTGCACACACTATTTATTCACCTAGCTAAGACTTTCTTTCTGGATGAAAAGATGTGACTAAAGTGAGTCCAAGTCCTTGATTTCGTACTTTCTTGAGAGAAAAGGCCAGGAGTTGTCACGACCACCAGCTGGATGGAGGGTCAGGAGCCAGCCTCTGCCTGGCTGCAGTGCTCAGTGAGCCCGATGGCTGACGGGCAGGCACATGCCCTCCCCCCAGGACCTGCAGGGGCAGCCCACTGCAGCAGGGCCACGTCTCCACCCACCTGGATGGCAGCAGCACTGTGAGCAAGCAGGAGGCGGCGACCTTACCTGTATTTTCTGAGGATCTAGCCCATTGAGCAGCTCCGTGAAGGCCTGGGCGGCACTGCGGCATCGCTGCTCCAGCAGAGCCATGTACCCGTCCTGGATCAGACTTCTCAGCATTTTCATTATATTAGCGAAGTCCTGCAGAACAAGGCCTGCCTGTTAAACCTTCGGGATGCCAACAATTCTACAGTGGTTCCCACAAAGTTAACGTAACGAAAAAGTTAGTATCGAGATTACTGATAGCTTGGTTCCTTAGCAGTCATATATTCAGTTATATGTCTGTAACTAAAATTATAAAAACATAAACTTTAGGGATGCTGGGACAGCTCAGCGGTGGAGCGCTTGTCTTGCAACCATGAGGTCCGGGAATCAAATCCCGGCTTCAGCCCGTGCAAACCCATATGCTGAACTGTGGTGCAACTGGTGACTGCCATGAAGGCAGCAAAGGTTTCCGCCCCTCACAGCCCCTCATCCACCTGTGTGGAAGGAAACCATGTCATAACTAATGATGTACAGCTATGGAGACTGCTCTGGGCCCTCCCCACTTCTCTTTCTCTCTCTTCTCAAACAAAATAAATCTAAAATAATAAAATAAAATAAAAAACTTTGAAGATGAACAGTAGACTTCATTCATGTAAGAAATGCCATGCTCAGCGTGCTTCTCCATGAGAACTGCCCCCTCCTTTACCTGGTGTGCAGCTCTGTTAGACTTAGAAAACTGCTTCTCCAAGATGCTTTTCAAATCTGCTGGTAAACACCCTTGTGAACCAGAACTGGAAGAGAAAAGTTTTGTTTTGAATTATTTTAAAATAAAATCGCCCTGCTTATATTAAGAAAAAATATATATTTACTAAAGGTCATTTTACACACTCAGTAAATGGAGAGTCACAAGTTCTTGAACAGAAATGTTACTGTGATGCCGATTCTCCCCAAATTAATCTCCATATCCAATGAAATCTCAATAAAAATCGATATAAAGTTAGAGGTGGAGGGGGACCAGAAGAATTGATTATACAGATGATATGGAACAATAGCTTTGGAAAAAAATAATAAATTGCACTGATCATCCAGTTATTACACATCTATAGTCATCACTAACAACACAATCCTAAAACAAGAAATGTGCCCACTAAACATTGTGAAGCTCCAGCTCGTGGGAAAATCTAAGGACAAGATATAGCCATTTCAGAAAGCCTGACTCCCAATGCTGGTGAAAGTAAGAAAGATTCAGGTACTTTAGGTGATGTTTCCTGACACTATTTCTAGCATCAAGTGTGTGGGTTTTTTGATACCAAGAATCTGTCATTTTTCCACAACAATTCTCCAGTATCAACTGAGTATCTAATAACTCAATTCAGTTTTGACACCAAGTCTGGGGTCAATAGAGCCCCACTGGTTAGAGGTTCAGTTCCACAAGACTGCCCTCACTTCAGATCAGCCACAACGGGGTTCCCAGACTATATATTCAGGGGTCCCCGTGACCCACCTCAGGTTCAATAATTCCCCAGAATGATTCATAGAACTCATGAAAGTACTTAACCATGACTGGTTTATTACAAAGGGTATATAACTCAGGAAAAGCCCAACAGAAGAGATACATGTGAAGGTATGGGGGAGCGGGTGTCCCACAGCAGGCCACCTCCCCAGCATCTCAACGCACTCATCTACCCGAAGGTCCCTGAGCCCCAATATCTAGAGGTTTTCACCAAGGTTTCATGACATAAGCATCAAGGATTAAATTACTGACCACTGGTGACTAACCTCAATTTCCAGCTCCCTTCCCAAACTCATCAGAGATCAGGGGGTGGGGCTGGAAGTGCCAACCCCCAACTCATATCCGTGGTCTTCTTGGTAACCAGCCCCAATCCTGAAGGTAGAGGCCCAGCCTCATTAGCATAAGCTCAGATAGGGTGGAAAGGGGCTCATTACTAATAAAAGACATACTTATCATTGTGACTCAGGAAATTCCAAGAGTTTTAGAAGCTCTGTGCTATGAACTGGGGACAAAGGCCAAATATGTATGTATGTATGTATATATGTATGTATATATGTACATATGTATGTATATGTGTGTGTATGTGTATATATGTATATGTGTGTGTGTGTGTGTATATATATATATATATGTATATATCTGTCTACCTACCTATCTATACTGCATACGCTCAAAGCTTTGTAAGAGAGTAAACTAAACAATGTTCATTTTTCTGGGAGGAAAATTTGGCAGTATCTATTCAAATTAAAATTTGCACATTCCCTTTGACAGAGCAATTCCACTCTAGAAATTTCTTAGAATATACATCTGTACCATGAAAATGAAGCCATGAAAATGAAGGATGTAGGTCTTCCATAGTCTGACATAGGAAGAAATGCAAGATATTTTGAAAGTGACAGAAGCAATCTGTAGGCCAGAATGTTTCTAACAACAATGAAAATGACAGTGATACCAATAATGATAGTTCAAATGTACTGAACATTTACTGTGTTCCAGGGCGCTGTTTTAAGTTGCTGCCTCATTTAATCAAATAAGAAACCTTCCATCTGAAAACAGGAACAAAATGTCAGGAATGTAAATTTATCTTTAACAAAACAGGTTAAAATTATAACTATGCATTCAAAGAAAGATTGTGTATTTGGTTTTGGCTTCTTCTGAAGGATGAGGAGGAAGACTCAGAATTTTTCTACCAAATAACAAAATAACATAATATTGTATGCCCTTGCTTTGTATTTCATTTTTGTAGCAGCATCAAAAAATAGTCATCTTTTTCAAAAAACTGGGCTTTACTAATTTCTCTTAATGTTTTGTTATTCAAACCATTCCTGAAGCATCTAGCAAAAAATCAGCCTTAAGAAATAAAGAAGAGGGATGCTGGGATAGCTCAACAGGGTGAGGGCTTGCCTTGCAACCATAAGGTCTGGGGATCAAACCCCAGCCCAGCCTGTGCAAGCCCATATGCTGAACTGCAGCGCAACTGGTGACCACCAGGAGAGCGGTGAAGGTTCTTGCCTCTCATGAGGGAGGCCCCCAGGTTCACTCCCACCCCGCATAGCCCCACAGCCACTAGTGTGGAATGAAACCGTATCACAACTGATGTGCAGCTGTGGAGACTGCTCTAGGCCCTCCCCACTTCTGTCTCTCTCTCTCTCCCCTTCTCTAGCACAATAAAAAATAAATCTTAAAAAAAAAAGAAAAGAAATGAAGAAAACTGACAACTGGGTATAACTGGCAGATAAGGCTGTGCAGTTTCTCCAGCATCACTTTCATTAACTTCATGAGCTTCTGTACCTATTGTAAGAGTTATACGTTCAGTTTGTAGTCAATCTCTATCTTTGTAGGTAATAGGGGGTTAACTATAAAGATTGCTGGCAAGTGTTTTTACTGTTAATTTGGGGGTGAGGGGGTGTTTAGTTGAACTGATTTTATGAGTGGTCGGTTCATCAGTAAGCACTTCCCTCTAATAATAATTACTCAAAAGGGTCTCTGACTGTACACATCCCCACACCTGTGAATGCCGATGTAAGGGTCCAGATGGCCAAGAACTGATAACGGCAAGTCCCTAAGGCAGTCACGAGAGAAGACACTGGGGCAGAGATGATACTGGGGAGCAGGGAAGGAGGCTAATTTTCACTTTATTCTTCTCTGAATATTTTTTCCTCTGATGAGCATGCATTTTGGAATTAAAAATAATAGTAATTTAGATATGATATGACTCTCAGAAATCAGTACTAACATCCAGCATTCATAATCCTCTAGCCAAAAATGACCCTCTCCTAAAGACATGCCTTTGATATTTGAAAGGAATTTTTGTAGCATCAAAATACATATATGTAAAGGTAACTACTACTTGAAAGATTTTTTTTTTTTTTTTCTTTTTTCTTGGGAGGAGGACATTAGAGGAAAAAGCAAAAAACCTTAGATTAAAAAACATACCTGAACTTCTCCAATTCATTGTTTCGGGATTTTTGTTTTCCTTTATGTTTTGAAGGCTGACCTGTGAATACAAACCCACAAGCTTGGAAGTTAATAATAAAAAATATGTAAATTGTATCAGAAAGCATTGCATATGAATGTAACTACAAACAATGAGCAAAAAAAGAAGCTATGAGTTTGTTTTTCTATGCACGCTGTAACATTATACAGATAAGTTATAATGATTATTCTTTAGGCCTAAAGTGGTAGACAGAGAGAGATACAGGCCATAGCTCCTCTTCTCAGGTAGTTTGTCACCAGATGGGAAGACAAGGTAGTGACTGCAATAACTAGACAATAATCACCATGAGAAGAAAAGAGGATCTCAGACAAGAAGAAGCTAAAGGAGTTCAGCACCACCAGACCAGCATTACAAGGAATGTCAAAGGGACTTCTTTAAGATGAAGAAAAAAAAAAAAGATAAAAAATATCAATAAAATGGCAATAACTATATACTTATCAATAATTACTTTAAGTATAAATGCATTAAATGCTCTAATCAAAAGACAAAGAGTGGCTGAATGGATAAGAGAGTAAGACCCTTACATATGTTGCCTACCACAGTCTCATTTCAGATCAAAAGACAGACTGAAAGTAAAGGGATGGAAGAAGATATTCTATGCAAAGGAAACCACCACCAAAAAAACTGGAGGAGCAATATTTATCCCAGACAAAACAAACTTCAAAAAGCAAAGGCTATAACAAGAGACAAAGAAGAAGCCAGCAATTCCACTTCTATTTATCCAAAAAAGAAACCCAAAACACTAATTCAAAAAAACACTAATTTAATGCATCCTGATGTTCAAAGCAGCATTATTTACAATAGCCAAGATATGGAAGCAACCCGAGTGTCCATTGATAGCTGAATGGATAAAGAAGAGGTGGTCCATACCAGGGCTGCCGGGAATGTATCCAGCATTTATGGCTGGAGTTTTGCCAGAGACTCCTCGTATATACAATGGAGTATTACTTGGCCATAAGCAAAGAATTAAATCTTGTAATTTGCAACAACATGGATTGACCTAGAGGGTATTATGCTACGTGAAATAAGTCAGACAGAGAAAGACAAATACCATATGGTCTCATGTGTATGTGAAATCTAAAGAACAAAATAAACCAACAAACAAAACAGGAACAAACCCATAGGTACAGAGAACACGTGGATGGGAGCCAGGTCAGGGGGTGGGAAAATGGGTGAAAAATGAAAAGGGGTCAAAGATATGCAAATTGTCATTTATAAAAATAGTTCAGGGACATAGAGCACAGCACAGTAAGTATAGTCAACAATACTCTAATAACGATGTATGGTGTCAAATGGGTGGGTATTAGATTTTAGGGTGATCATTTCATAAGTTATATAAATGTCTATGTACAACAATCACTATATTATATACCTGAAATTAATACAATGCTGTATGTCAGCAGCAATTGAAAACAAAAAATTTATTTTAAAAAAGAAGATACTATTTTGTGATTAACAAATTAATTCCATAGTAATGACTCTTACAAACCATAGAAAGGAGAAATCACTTATGGCTGGAGTGGCTGGGAAAAGCGTTAGTGGGGATGTGTTTAGTTTAAAGAACAAGTAAGATTCGGATAGAATGGGTCAAATCCAAGAGTGAAGTTCGTTTTAAGAATCGCTGCGTAAACCTGTGTGTGGGGCTTGGCTGGTGTGGAAAGAGGCAGCAAAGGCAGGCTGGGCTGTATACACGCCCTGTGCCTCTGTCTGCAGCTCTGTGAGCTCAGCCTTTGCCCCATGGGCAGGAGCAGCGAGCCCGCGTGGTGCTGGGCAGGGGAGTGCCGTGCACAGAGCCGTGTAGAAGAGAGCACGGCAGCGGGCATGGCGTGCATGTGACGGAAGCTTTGGGAAGACAGCAGCAGAGGCAAGGCACAGCCTACGTGTTAAGGAGGACGGGTTTGGGTGGCCTCAGAAAGCAACACACGCTTCTAGAAAGGTAGAATAGTTCTCGGTTGATTTCTGTTGCGAGACCTCAGGCAAAACAACTTAACTCTAACCCCGGGACCTCAGTGTTTTCAACTGAATGTAGATGCTGAAGTGTAGACAGTATTTAAGTTATTTATTTCAATGTACTGTCGGATAACATTTGCCTAAGGAATAGCAACAAATTAAAAAGCTGCTTTTCAAAAGAGTTTTATCCTCAAATATTTTTCACAAGGTGCTGATTTATCAGGTAAATGAAACACCTGCATATCCCCCCTTTATAATTTTGGTGATGTGCCAAACAAATGGAAATGCCCAAGAGTATGTAGTTGAGTATGTGGCACTGGAGCTAAAAGAAGATAAACCTGCAGGAAGCAAAAGACAGAAATGGCCGCCAAAGGTGAAGCACTCAAAACTCAAGAGTCAACTAACAAGAGAAAGGAAAAGAGGGTAACAGAATCGCTCACTAGAAGATCAACAATCTTACTGTAATAATCCCCTGGAATGAAAGAACACATGACAGTAACGTGTGTAACAACAATCTTTTGTCATCAAGAATATCTGTATTTTGTTAAAACTGTTTTAAAAAGTGGGGAAGCATGTAATCCACTTTAGAATGATTTCCATCAAAGTCTGGCAGGATACAGGGAAACTGAAAAATACATGAAGTGTGAAAATGTGCTTTTCTGGGACCCTTCATTTTCCAATGTCTGCATGTTTACTAGCTGAATAAATAAACATATGCACTAAGCACATACAATTTAAAATTAACTATAATAGCATCAGCCTAAGCATTCTCAACAGGGGTGACATCACCCCCAATACTACCCTCAACAGGGTGAAAAGTGGTTATTGGGAGATGAAAAAAATTCCTACCTCTTTTGTTATCTAAAGCAGAGATATATATACAGTAGTACATAAACAGATAAACAGTATCTATGGCATTAAATTTCATGGGGGGGGGCAATTAGAAAAACAAATCTAAAAAGGCTCCTTGGCTGGAGACAGATACTGAAATAAAAGTTGAAAAACACTGGCCTAATGGAAATTAGGTAGCTGACCAAGAAGAGCTTCTTCTTCTCTTTGCATTACTTTTATTGGAGTTCCAAAACTAAATTTATTAGACAATATGAACATTTAACGCTGTCTTAACACTGCTTCATTGTAATATGAAAGGAGAACAACAAGAAAAATAAATGAGGCTTGTGCTAATTTTCAGGTATAGAAGTTTATACAACATGACATTAACTCAGCAACAACTTACATAAGAAAAAGGGTTACCTGATGGTGGCAGAAATTCAGGATGGCAGTCACAATCATCTACCTTCGAAGCTTCATCTACCACCTACCCATGAAAATAAAAGTAGTAAGACTCTCACAAAAAAAAAAAAAAAATTATACACCCATGAAGAATTCAATAGCTAAATAATAAAACAGAACGCAATAGAATTTATCTAAGCACCTAAAATGCCTAAATAAATAGAATGATCACGAATGATAAAGAGATTATGATACAATAAGACATGTTTCAAAGGACAACAAATTCTATTTCTGACACTAGCCCAACACCCAATAGGGCGGTTGTTCAGTGAGTGTCTATACTGAATTAATACTATCACATCTTTCTTTATGCTCCTCTCCCTAACTGAATACAGCCTCTCTGAGATTTTCATGATTAACAACAAAATAACTATGCTGTGGGTTAGAAAAGTATCCTCTAATGCCCATTCCACATGTGAACCCCAAAACACCATTTTCCCCTTTTCCCCTCAAACACTGGGGAGAAATACAGACGTGGACTTGGTGATAAGGGCCGAGTTTTGAGTAACTGCAGTTACTGGGACACGGATCACAATGCCAGGCTAGAGGCCTAGAGGTGCCCTAAGAAACCCTCAGACCAAGATTCAGCTAAGCAATGAAGCCAGGGCCACTGTGAAGAGAAGCAGAGGGTGTGGGAACACCTGGGACAGAGATGGGGACGGGTGTCTACAAGGCCCAGCATGGCACAAGTTGGCTGGATCAGCTGGCGCAGTGCCAGGCAGCCAAGCAGATCATAAAAAAAGAAAAGGAAGGGAAAGAAAAATCCAAAGCACTGAAGGGTGGGGTGACTGACCCCACTGTCACTCTCAAGTGACCACCTGAAAGGCGTGCAAAGGAAAGGCACACACAGAGAACTATCTTAGTGTCAAATGAAACTCAGAAAAAAATACGTTGAAAACCCACAAAAGGGATTTCAAAGAAAATTCTATGATGAAATATTATCTTCATGTAGTTGTAGGAGGTCGAGTTATTTATTAAAAAGACAACAGTTCTCTTGCTATTGATAGGAGAAAAAGGGTTCATATCACCAAGATACTCAGTTTCCATTATCACCAAAATATTGTTGTAAAAAGAGGAGACTGACTATACTTGAAATAATTTTAATTTTAGTTTTTAACTGAACTTACCTTTAGGCTATAATTACCACCGTTTGCCATTTCGTAATTAGTTTTTCTGGAATCTTTTTCTGTCTCCACAAAGTTAAGTGAAGTACTAAATGCAGGTGCTGATGAACTAGGTGTGGAGGCCCTGAATGAAGATAAAGAAAATAATCATTTTCTACTGCTCAGTATGTATTTTTAAAAAGTGAACATTCAAAGAAACAGGTTTTAGCAATTATAGCTTTTTTACATTGAAAGCAAGATTGCTTTAAAAAGGCTCTCTACTTCTGAGAGTGAGCTCCACACATACGTATTTTTATTTTATTTTTTTAATATGTCTCTATTTTATTTTTTTATTATGTCTCTATTTTATTTTTTTATTTTATTTTATTTTTTTATTTTTTTTTGAGAGAGAGAGAGAGATACAGAGACAGAGAGAGAACTGAACTGGGGGCACTCCCCAGTTCAGCACATGGGTCTGCACGGGCCAGGGCCGGGATTCAATCCTCAGTCCCTGGCGCTGCAAAGTAAGCGCTTAACCCACTGAGCCATCCTGGCTTCCCCAATACATATTATTTTAAATTTGGTATTAAAACTCAAAATAGATTAAGAACAATTCGAGAAATGCATTCTGGTTTCTAATATTAAGATACTTAAGTCTCTCTTTTAAACTTAACAGCTTCAATATCTTAGGTACCTATAGTACCTCGGAAAAAACTTAATCTGTTTTAATTGCCACTAACAACCGCAGAACCCTGGCTGCTAATTGATTTACTGGAACCATACTCAGTCCATCTGTTGCCTGCTTGTAACAGGAAGTGTCTCAGCCTCTGGAAAGACATGGGGAGGCTAGAGGCAGATATTCCCAGGACAGAGGGGAAGGGTAAAAGGTACAGACTGCTGCCAGGACCCTGATGGCCAAAACTGGTCCCATTCAAACAGTCACATTCCATTAACATTTCACCCCTCTTCTCCCATAGGCTTAGGCTACTGATCTCCAATATCCACGTACGCAAATGACTACGTATAATCGTCAATGAAACAAAGGTGGCAATTCACAGGTCACATGATCTTACCCAGGGACACTTTAAAAATCACCTATCTCCTTCCACCTCCAATTTGATTGTGGTTCCTATTAGCAACTAAAACATCAAACACAGAGCTTCTTAAGCTCACAGGGCAAAGCTATCCTAAGTAATAGCTACTGAATGGACTGATATTAACTCACCTGCTTTCGTAAAAGGCTTTAATTGGATTCCTAGTTGGTATTCGGCCTGTAAGAATCAATCACACACACACACACAAACACAATAATCAGTGCATTGGCAACACACACTTTAAAAGATTTTCAATTTCCTTTAAGGGCTGACAGTGAGAACATCAAATTCAAAGAACTGAAACATAAACCCAATCCATTTTGTATTTATAGATGTCTCTACTTTTATAACCATGTCAACAAAAGGTTCCACAGTTCTTACTTGACATCCCGTTAGATGTGATCACTGACTAAATGCAACAACACATAAATGTGGATCAGATGGTGCCTGTCCTGAAGGAGCTGACAATCTTACAATCACGCTATATTAGATGACATGTGCTAGGGAGGGAACCACTCAGCTCAGCTACACAAGCCACTAAACACCCAAAGAAGAAATGGAAAGACCTACACTGGAAGTACGGAGTAGGGGGATTCCAGGCACTGGACAAAGCAAAAGACTCAGAAAACAAGGACAGAATGAAGATCTAGAATTCCTAGCCTGTACAGCTAATTTCTGATATATATATATATATATACTATACATTACGTATAGTATATATATATAAAATTGGCCACAAACTTGGTGCAAAAACATCAAACAACTATTGAAGGGGAAAATTTTAACACATTTTTGTTTCAAAAAGGATTTACTTTATTCAAAATTAAGAAGGCATATTTTTCTACAGAACAATTTGTTGCTGAATGTTTCAAATAAAAACAATCATTTATGATTATCTAATGGAATATAACACTAATGTAATTCTACACAGATAGAAATGAAAAAAGAGATTTGATCAAGATAACTTAACAAAATAAGTACAAATCACCTGAGAATTGATGTATGGTCCTTCATTAATCCAAGAAACCCACCTTCAAAAGTTTTAAAGGGAATTTGACTGTAACCAAAAAGAATCTTAGGTGAAATACCTTGCAGTTCTTCTATTTGTTTTTGTAACTTTACATGCTGCTGAATTAGATCCTTGATTCCCTCAGGGTCATTTTTACAGAGTTTTTGAGCTTTTATATTTGCTTGCAGGGCCCAGTCATATTCCCCCAGCATAGAAAGAGCAGCACAATAACGATAATGACCCTGTTCCAAAAAGATAAATTTAATTTTTCTCAAAAAATATGCTTCAGTTAAAGAAAATAGATAAGGAAAAACACTTTGCTTGAAATCTGATTAGTTACTTAAAATATTAGATAAGAACCCTATGAATGAAAAATTAAATGTTAATACCTCTCAGGAAATAAAATCACCTAAATGAGGTGAGAAATTATAAATAGTATTTATAATTTTTAACACCTGATTTTTGCTTAAGAGATTTTTGTACCCCCAAAGAAAAAACTTCAACCTTTATTATGGTTTACTGGAAAGAATGAAATGTAATTTTAGGCCAAATAAAGTATAAAAATCACTCATTATATATAAGTAACTTAAATTTTTTCCACAATGCTTTAAGGCAGTAGTAGTCTTAAATCATTACATTTCCTGCACTCTGGAAATCAAAAGAATTTTAGAGTCAGAAGGAGAGTCAGCTTGTGTAGTAGTTTCCCAACACTTCTAAGAGCATGGGCACAGATCAGGGGTAAATCTAGGCTAGATCTTCCATCCATCTCTCTTAATCATCTTTTAATTATTTCATCTCTAAGTGTAGTTCCTGGCTTTAAGAAATGTTCCAAAAACCATGCATTTACTCTTAATATCAATGGTAAAGTTTTCTGTTGTTCTGTTTTGTTTTTTGCTATAGAACCTTAGTCCTAGCTGGCCCCGTTTATGCATTTTGGGAAATCTTCTATGTCAAGCATTAAGATTTTCATCTAGAAAGCTAACATTACCAAATCTGGGCCAACTCAACCAACCTCTCTTCTAGCTTCTCACCAACAAACTCCCATTTGAGGCAGGGACTTCCCAGTGAAGAGGTTAGAAGCGGGCCTGCCACGTTCACATGCAGGCAAACCAAGGAACCCTGATTGTATGACTGGGTCCACAGCCCCTTCTTCTTCATCGCACACTTTACAAAGTAACTTCTAACTCTATGAGAAAATATGAAATCAGAAATATGTGACCCATTGAAAAAGTTGAGCTGCTCATGGAGAGGAGCCAGAGCCACCCTGAAGATCCTGTTTATGTGGGTTCGTTGCGTGGACAGCCCAGCTCTGGGGTGCCAACCCAGCCCATGAGTTCTGCAGCATTCATTAGCCAGACTACTTAGGCACAGATCAATGATCCAATTCAGACTGCACTTGGTTAAACTCTGCTTTTCCCCAAACAGCATAAGGAGATACAGAGATCTTTCTGATAATGCTACAAGACCAAGATCCTATCTGCCAGCCATTATGTCAACTTCAAAATTTAGAAAACTGCGTTAAAAAAAAAAAATCACAGCACATAAGTTAGGATGGATTATAAACCATATCTTAAATTTGTTAAAACAATTTATTTCTTCCTGTTTTCCCTTCATGTTTATCATGTTTCACTGGGTCCTTTTCCCCTAGACTATAAAACCCAGTATAATTTCTATTGGTTGAAAAAGGAGTTTATTCAGATCTCTTCGCTGAGGTTGTTAGGGACGCTTAAATTAAATGCATTTCCGCTTCTCGAACCCAATCACAATGGAGAGTTTTGCTCTTCTTTGACACTATCTCATTCTCTACCACATATAGAAAAAATCCCAATTGTTCACCTGCCCAGCATCCCCAGTTTTTGGGTGCTACCATGTCCTTTCTCCACATCATAATGGCAGGACTCTCAACTCCAGTGACCCATCTCAATGGTGGATGCTAGGGTAGAAGCACAGCTGTGACCCAGGAGACTGGCCAATCAAAATACACCATTTCTCAGGTCATAGTGACTGATCCACAGGTGGGCACCTGGCTCAATCAGGATACATCTGAGGCATCCCTCAAGTCTACTATACAGATACTAAAAGAGGTTCTTTTCTCAGTAGAATTAACAGTTATTAAGGACATCGGTTTGGGGCTCCTACGACATGGTAAATCTTTTTCAAAATGAAGCCAAGAAAGCCTATACTCTAATTACCACTTCTGGTCAAGATGAAGTCATAGGAATTGGATTTACCTCCTCGCCTAAAGCAAATAAACAAGAACAAAAATATATGAAATAAAGGTTTTCAAGACACTAGGAATCTGGCAACAAAAGGGAGTGATGACCCCAGGCAGATGAGAAACATACAAAGTAAGCCCTATGCCTGCTCCAGCTTTCTGAATGGAGTATGTCTCAGCCATGCAACAGAAAGAGGAACCCAGGCAGAGACCAAAGCCTTAGTTAAGAAGACAGAGCAGGGAGTCCAGGAAAGCCAAGGCAGTTCAAGTTCCCAGGGCAGAGGAGCAGAGAGATTTCTGCAGAGATCACCAGAGGTCTTCCGAGAGTTCCCCTGGAGTCTTCGGCTAAGGACTAGTCAGTACCTGCACGTGTGGGAATTACCTAAGACAACAGCATTCGCACAGGTCCAGGAATAATTCCTGTTACCAGCGACCAGACTGGCAGACATCCTATAATTCATGGAGTGTTAAGCAGAGAACTCAGAAGAGTTCTGCCTCACTTGTGGAGAAAAAGCCCTACACCAATGACTAAGGTCCCATCTAACAAAGCTTAAAACAAGACTCCAAAGAATTAAACCAGTTCCAAGTAACTTCACTACATTCTGAAACAAAGCTCAAAAATGTGTGCAGACGATTTTAAAATAATTTTCAGAAACACCAAAATATCAGGTAAAATTCATGTCTGGCATCCAATCAAAAATTACTAGGTGTGCAAAGAAGGAAAATGTAATCTATAATGAAGAGAAAAATCAATCAATTGAAAACCCAGAAATGACAAAGATGACAGAATTAGTAGACAAGGATATTAAAACAGTTATTATAAATATAGTAGACTCTCAGTCAACTGGTACCCATAGGGATTGGTAGATGCCAGGTAAATATAAGTAGACTCTCCATTAACTGGAACTTAAGCAACCAACACTCTCAAGCCAACGGGTCACCTGCTTGAGTTTCAGGTAACAGAGTCTACTGTTTATTCCATATGTTCAAGAAGTTAAAAGAAAAATTGAACATATTAAGTAAAGACATGAAATATATAAGAAATACTCAAATTGAAATTCTAGAGGTAAAAGCTATAGCATTTAAGATAAAAAATACATTGGATGGAAATAAGGATGGATTAGACACTGCAGAACAAAAGATCAGTGAACTGGACACAGCAAAAGAACTTAGGTAAAATGAAACACAAAGAGAAAAGACGGAAAATGAAGCTAACAAACAGGGAAGCACAACCGAGAAACACAAAGAAAAGTGTGTACAGATGTGGATGCAAACATGCCTGAAGTTAACCCGTACAATTTCCAATTACATGAGCCAAAAAAATTCCTTCTTCTACTTAATCACTTAATGCACAAATTTATTTTGAATTTTCGGTCAAAAAATAATCAACATTTAGTAATTGTGCATAATTAAGAGAAAAAAAATATTTTCAGTGATGTAGTGTTTTTTACCTGGGGGGCAGAATTTAAAAAATTAATATTTAAATTTTAAAGATACTGGCATGTACATTAAGTGGTTAAGCTAAATCTGAGTTAGATTTTGTTACCTGTAAACAAGAGAGTCCAAATTAAAAGGTCATTGAGGACATTTGTGAGGCTATTGATTTGTATCCTATAGAACAACATCAAAAGGTAATGCACACAGAAATATCATGATATATCAGTTGACTCTACCATAAAAATTCTCACTCTTTACAATACAAGACTCACCCTCTCTGAAGCCTGAAAGCATGTTTAGGATGGCTGACATTGTACCAGTCTTCTCTATCTGGAAAGAAGGAAGAAAAAATGGCCCACCCTCACACAAAAATCTACAGAGTACCTTCTTATGCAGGCTTATATCCTAGAGGAATGACTCAATAGACTCACGCTCATAATTAATTCTAATATAAAAGAATGCACCTTGAACAGTCTACTTTTGTTTTTGAAACTTAAACCATCCTTCAGTGAGCGTTCCTTTCTGGTAAAATAAAAGGAAAAATGACCTCGACACATAGTTATCAAATTTTCTGAATACTTACTAGGAGTTGTGCTTTTCATCTATACAAGTATTTTTGCAATCATCGTAAAACATCCCAATTAAAAAAAAGAACGAACCACATAAATACAGTCAACTGATCTATGACAAAGGAGCAAAAGCAAATACAATGCAGCAAAGACAGCCTTTTCAACAAATGATGCAGGAACAAATGGACATCTACATGCAAAAATAAATAAATCTAGAATTTATACCTTCCACAAAAACTAACTCAAAATGGATCACAGACCTAAACATAAAATACAAAACTATAAAACTCCTAAGAAGACAACATAGCGAAAAACCTGATGATTTTTTAGATGCAACACCAAGGGCACGATCCATGAAAGAAAGAACTGATAAACTGGACTGGATTAAAATAAAAAATTTCTGCTCTATGAATGACAACTTCAAGAAAATGAGAAGACAAGCCACAGTCCAGGAGAAAAGAAACATCTGATAAAGGACTGTAACCCAAAATATACACAGAACTCTTAAAATTCAACAATAAAAAAACAACTGATTAAAAAATGGGCCAAAGACCTTAACAGAGGCCTCATCAAAGAAAACATACAGTGGCAAATCAACATACGAAAAGATGCTCCACATTGTATGTCATGAAGGAAATGCAAATTGAAATAACAAGGAGAGACCACCACACGGCTACTAGAAAGGCCAAAACTGAGGATTCTGACAAACACCAAATGCTGGTGAGGATTTAGAACAGGAACTCTCCTTCATTGCTGGTGGGAATGCAAAATGGTACAGCCGCTCTGGAACAGTTTTGGCAGTTTCTTTAAAAACTAAACATACTCTTACATGACCCAGCAATCAAACTCCTTGTTATTTATCCAAAAGAACTGAAAACTTATGTCCACACAAACACCTGCACATGGATGACGATGATAGCAGCTTTACTCATAACTGCCAAAACCTGAAAGCAACCAAGATGTCAGTTTATCAGGTTAATGAATAAGCTGACACATCCAGAAAATGGAATATTCAGTACTAAAAAGAAATAGTTAGCAAGCCGTGAAGATATGGAAGAAACAAATGCATATTACTAAGTGAAAGAAGCCAATTTGAGAAGGTTACATACTGTTTGATTCCACCCATATGACATTCTGGAAAAGGCAAAAACTATGGAGACAGTAAAAAGATCAAAGGTTGCCGATGTGTGTGTTTTTTGTTTTTGTAGGGGGAGATGGATAGGCAGATGAGAGGATTCTTAGGGCATTAAAAATACTCTGTATGAATATCATGATGGACACATGTCATTACACATTTGTCCAAACCCATAGAATGCACAACACTTAGGCACTGAGCCCTAAGATAAATGGTGGACTTCAGGCAATTATGATGTGTCTATGTAGGTTTATCAATTTTCACAAACGCCCCTCTCTGTTGGGGGTTGCTGATAATAGGGGAGGGTATGTATATGGGGGACAGGAGGTTTATGGAAAATCTCTATACCTTCTTAATTTTGCTATGAACCTAAAATTGCTCTAAAACAACGGTCTTAAAAAAAGAGTAAATATTTTATGTTTGATAAATTAAGCCAGGAATAAACATTCTAAATAAAGTCCTCAAAGTAATTCAAAAGTTTTAGTACTCTTTTTCTAAGCTGATAATAGATTGAAATGGCAAAAAGTATCTCTGGAAAATTAGTGTCATGGTTGGGTTTCAGTAATAATTCTATCACCCATTCATTCTGTAAATACTTACAGAGCACCTGCCAAATGCCAGGTTCAGAGATCAGCAAAGATTATGTTTAACACAACTCATAATGAAAATAGCAACAAACTGATCACCCTCAATCCAGTTTTGTCTCTTACGTGTGTAATGACACTTTGCAAGTCACTTTACCTGAGACTCGGTTTTTTCATCTGTAAAATGAGGTATTTAAAATTTGGATGCAGAAGTCCACCTGGGGAATTTATAATCCCCAGACTCTAATACACTCTCAGCCTGAATTATAACTTAGAGGCTCTAAAATTCTATGACTCTACTCACTCTGGTTTAAAAGCAAACTGTATTAAGCCAGAAAGGAAGTCTGAAACATGTATCTTTTGTGTCTTAATGAAGTTCTACTTAAAAAAATGTCAGGTAGTTTTATGATTAAAGAAATATATAAATTAATATACCGGTAATAAACACCCAGAATTAACTGTTAACATTTTGTTATATTTGTTTCAAATTTTTTTAATAAAAGAAAAATATATATGCAAATATGGCTGAACTCTCCTCTGTACCCTCGGTAATCTTTCCCTCTCTCACTGCCCAGAAGCAAACACTATCATGAACTGACATGTATTTTTCTAGCCTACACTGTGACTTTTACGGCTTTGTTCATTCAATAGTTTTTTCAATTTATATATGGTGATAAACTGGTTAATTCATTTCTACTGCAACCCAGTATTCAATGCATTCATTCACTAAGTCAACATATATTAGTATTTACCAATGAGTGCCTGCTATGTGCCAATCAGGCGGCTTTTCAGACAGACTGGATTCAATGAACCAAATCGAAAACCTGTACTCGGAGCTCACATTGTACAGAGGTACACAATACACAGCGTGCTGTAAATAGCAGACAGTAGTTCAATAGTGAGAAATGCTAACAGGAAACAAAGCAAAACAGGAAAAGAGGATAGCAATCTAGGACCAGGCAGGTTTGGCTCTTCAGTAATATGGCCAGAGAAGGTTTCACTGAGAACAACACTTTCTGTGGAAAATGAAAGGAAACGGGGGGCTAGCTCATGCTCTGGGGAAAGGCATTCCAGGCAGAGGGAAGAGCAAGTACAAGCGGGGACTGGACCTGGCATGTATAAGAAACAGTGAGAAAGCCAATGTGACAGCACAAAGTGAAGAAGAGACAGAGAGCAGGAGTGAGGTCAGAGAGATAACAACTGTGCAAGACAGCGGACAGAGCGGACAGATCCTAGCAATGACATGGATCAAGTGAAAATACCACATTCACCCACTGCTTTATTAATGGCTATTTAGGCATATGCAGTTCTGTGCCATTACCACAATGCTGCAATGACCAACCTTGTACATCTCACCATGTGCACGTATTAAAGCATGTCTGTGGGGCGCATACACATTTAGAATCAAGTGATTATGGCAAATGCACACCATAATGCTCTCCAAGGTGGTTGTATGCCCCACTGGTTTACTGAAGGCTACTGTTAGTACAAACTCACCAATACTCGGGGTGACTGCTCTCTTTTAATTTTTGCCAATCTGAAGGATGCAAACAATACCACATTGTTTTCTTTACTCATGTACACGGGGGTCTGCTTGGAGGGTCTCTCTGATCTGCTCTGTTGGTTTTGTTTTTCTACTGCTGCACAATTTTAATGACTAGGAAATATAGCTTACGTAGTTTATTTCTATTGCCCATTCAGGATTCCTCTTCTGTGAAATGATTATTTGGCCTATTTCTACTGGGTTTCTTACTTACTTTAGTTCTTAGCATATTCTGGATATAAATCCTATACATGCTATAGGTATGTGACAAATTATCTCCTCCCTGACTATGATTGTTTATGGCGTGTTCTGACATGCAGAAGTTTTAAGCTTTATATACTCATATTTATAGGATCCACCCCCGGCTGATTTGTGCATTGTGCATTAAGAAATCCTTTCCCACCTCAAGGTTATAAAGATAGTTTCCTATAGCTCCTTCTAAGTTTTAAGCTTCAGTTTTCACAGTGGGGTCGTTGACCCATCCAGAAGGTGCAGATGTTGCTATCTCGATTGTCAAGATCCTCCCGATTCCTACACCCCTCTCAGACACATGCCGCCTGTCACTGCTGTGCGGATTCCTTTCTGATTATGGAACCGAAGAGCCCCTACCCCATTCAGCTCTGCATATTTTATCCTGCATTTTCACAGACATCCTTAAATAGATTTTTCACAAAATTATATGGCATCATTTGCCCAATATGAAATATAAAAGAAACCTACCTTTGTCCAATCGTTCTTCAGGATAATGGCTCTCTTTCCATCACCAAGTGCATTTCTAAAAAGAAAAGCAAGAAATAAAATAGTCACATTTTTCCTTTAATAAAGGTATTATATGTTATGTTTCTACTTACACCTTTTGAATTTTCCATATAGAACCTAGTTAAAAAATAATTTTTTTAAGTTTAAAAATCCATGCATGTCCATTATAGGAAATTTGGAAAATACAGAAAAGTAAAACAAAGGGAAAAGTCATCCAGAGTCACAATCACAACAACCCAGGAATAAACTACTTATAATATTTCTGGAGTATTTCCTACATACATCTGACCTACATCTTAACCTATGCCTAAGTTCCTATTATCATTTGTATGGATTTTTTGCACTACTTTTGAAAGCCAGCACGACTTCTGATCTCCAAAAATACAACTTCCAGACCTTTCACACAACATGTCTGCTAAGCCTCAGTGGACAGAGCACAATAGTTGGGACATGAGACGGGAGTTAAGGCCAACTCAATCACTAACTCTCCCGGTGCTGTTAGTAAGTTATTAAACCTCTCTGGGCCTGCTTTCTCATCTGTAGAAGGCAAATAATTCTGTTCTTCCTGTTTTGAGGTAGAGCCTACATCAGATACTATGTTAAAGCAGTACCTTGTAAACTGTCAAGTACTAACAGATTTAGCACCTAGTCTGTCTCCTGGCATATCTTCTATGACCTCCTCCTCTACCCCAGCTCAGACACCCACCCCTGCCCTCCTCCCACCCCGAAACTTATCACCATTCAAAACTGTTCAAACTCCAAAAATCACTCATTCAGGCATCCCACTCTCCCTCTATGACCTAGTTCCTTCCAACTTATTTGTTCAACTATTCCTGTCTCCACAGGGTGCCCAACTCACTATCTACTTTCTCTCTTTTCTTTTTACTGCCTTATTTATCTAGCTTGAGGTTTGCTGGTTCACCATTTCATATTGACATGCACACTGACTCTTTATACACCTTTGTCCCTATCTTTACATGTGGCTCTATGGCAAAACTCCAGCTCTGGATCAATCCTACTTTTTCTGCTTTCTCCATGCCTGTACCTAAGGAGTGAGCCAAGTAGTATTGCTGAGAAAATTACACAGCAGAGTAGACTGTGGGCACTATTACTCATGATTACAACAGCCCAAAGGGGCCTTCAACATTGTTAAGCCATTATTCAAATCATTCTCTAACTTTGTAAAATGAGCATTTCAGATTGTGTGTCCTTTCCTCTAACTTCCAACTTCCTTCTCTCTTCAGATGACCTCTGGTTCTAGTTCAATGAGTAAAATGGAGACAGTAAAAACAACCCTCTCAATTTCCTACCAAACATAAAGAAAACCCATCTCTGGAACTACTATTTTTCCTTTACAATAATGATAGTTCCTCCCCCTCTTTATATGACCAATTTCTCCACATATGCCATATAATGTCTCCATTCTTAAAATATCAATTATGCCTCCTCTCACCCATAATATTAATCATTCCCTTTCAAGAATTCATTCCATCAATTTTTTTTATCATGGTGAAAAATACATAAAATCAAGTCATTTGAACCATTTCAACTGTACAGCTGAGTGTCATTAAGTACATTCACACTGCTGTACAACTTCCCCTCAACATTTAATATGCTCAGATCTTACTCATCTTTATAAAACGAGTACGGTAAGAAAAAGAAGTCTTAAACCCTAAGCAAACGCTGTCGGTAGCCTACCGGTATGTAACAGCTAGCCCCTGCCTCTACCCAGTTACTAGACTTTTGTTGTGAGGGTCTACCTCTCTACTACAAGATTGAGACGATTCCTAATTAGTTTAAGCCAATCATGACAACAGCCACTCTCCTTTCCATTGACTGGCTTAGGCATAGTCATGTGACCCAGACCTAGCCAATGAGACCTCAGGGGACTCATCACTCTTAAAAAGAGATTACAAGGGAGAACAAAACTAGGTAACTTACACTACCAGATAACAATACCTACTAAGATACTATATATGGTTTTAAAAGATAAAAGAACTATCTAAAGATAGATAACCTGATCAACAGAAACCTGAAACAGATTCTTATAGATCATCAGCTGATCCATGTGACAAAGGTTACAATGAAGTGCATAGGAAAGCATATTCTTAAGAAAAGGTGCTGTGTCAAGTGGACATTCATATGAATCTTGGATCCAACCTCACACTAAATACAGAAACCAACTCCAGATGGACTACAGCTCTAAATACTAAAGTTAAACAATCAAGCTTTTAGATGAAACACAGCGAATATTTTGGTGACATTTGAGCTGGCAGACTACAAACAAAACACAAAAAGTGCTTACCATAAAGGAAATAATTGATAAACTGTATGATATTAAAATTAGGAAGTTATTTGTGAAAAGAAAACATCAAGAATGAAAAGGCAGACTTCCAAGATGACCAAGAAGGAACAGTGTTGTGCCAAAAAGGGCCGCAGTCATGTGCAGCCTATTCGTTGTACCAGCTGTGCCCAGTGCGTGCCCAAGGACAAGGCCATCAAGAAGTTCGTGATACGAAACATAGTTGAGGCCACGGCTGTTAGGGACATTGCCGAAGCGAGTGTCTCTGATGCCTATGTGCTTCCCAAGCTGTATGTGAAACTACATTACTGTGTGAGTTGTGCCATTCACAGCAAGGTAGTTAGGAATCGTTCCCGTGAAGCCCGGAAGGTCCGAACACCCCCACCCCGATTTAGACCTGCGGGTGCTGCCCCACGACCTCTGCCAAAGCCCATGTAAAGTGCTAGCTCCTTAAGGACTGAAGAAATACCCTCTGGGAAAAAAATAAAGTGAAAATTATACTTAAAAAAAAAAAAATGAAAAGGCAAGCCAGAGCATGAGAAGATATTTGTAATTCATATATTTGACAATGACTAATATCCAGAATTAAAAATAAATAAATAAAATAACAACTACTAAGGCATAAGACATTCAACTCAAAAAAAAATTTTTTTTTAAATAGCAAAAGATTCAAACAGGCACTCCACAAAAGAGAAAATCCAAGTAGTCAATAAGCATATGAAAAGATGCAGAACTTAAAAATCCTTCATCAACTTAAGGAAATGCAAATTAAAATCATAGCACTGTATCACTACACACCCACAATAATAGAATGTCAAAATGAAATGACACTAAATAATAAGTGTTAGTGAAGATGTGGAATGGAAACTCTCATATGGTGCTAGTGGGAATATAGTCACATCACATTGGAAGTTATGTACTTAAGCTGAGAAGCAAACCCTCTGTCCCAGCAACTCCAGTCAATTATACATTCAACAGAAATGAATACATACATTCACAATGATGCTACCTATACGCCAAATACTAATAACCACCCAAATGCCCATCAACAAGAGAATGGATAAAATGTGGTATATTCATGCAACAGATGAACACTTTACAACTACATGCAACAATATGGATCTCAAAACAATGCTGAAAGCCAAACATAAAAGAGCACATACTATATGATTGTTTCAATTGCACAACAGGCAAAATAATCTATGGTGTTGGAAGTCAGGATAGTAGTTATCCTGGGGGAAGAGGTGGGTAGTGACCAGGAGGAATGAGGGGACTTTTGAGGACTGGGGTTGTGATTTAGGTGCTGGTTGTAGTTGTTTGGTTTCTGAAAATTCAACCTATATACTTATAAACTGTACACTCTTCAATATGTGTAGTTTTTATTTTTGGAGATGATAAGAAAGTCAACCTTCTGCTGGAGTTTGTAATACTGGTTTGGTGGCTGAATTATAGTAGCCATCCCAACGTCCTGAGGTGGCAGCCAGAGCTCCACACAGTGGCGCTGGAAAAAAAAACAACAAAACCCCAGGTCTTCGATGACACTGTTGAGCCACTCAATACACAACCCTAGAGCCATCTTCTTCTGGAACTCCTGAATGAAGTAAGTTTTCTTCACTATTTATACCAGTTGAGTCAGCTTTGTTATTTGGAGCCAAAACATCTCAAAACAATGGCATAACCTTCTGTACTCCTCCGTGCCTCTCTAATAACTTTAACAGCTACCAGTGCAGTCTCTATTTCCACACTCTCATTTCTCAACCCACTCCACCCGGGCTTCTGTTCCAAGCTTCCCACTGATACCTCCCACCCCCACCCCACCCCACGGGGACTAAATGATGTCCACATTCCTGAATCCAAATTCCATTTGGCTTCGCAGCGGCCACACGCATTGCTGGCCACTCTGCCACTTACTTCCATGAAACCACACTTAGTTTCCTCCTACCTCTGTAGCCACCTTAGTAGCAGTCTCCCATGCACACTCATCCACCCCTAATTGGTCACTTCTTGTGTCCCTCAAGGCTCAGTCCTTGTTCCTCTTCTAATCTCAGCTCATGCTCTCTCTATATTAGTGGGTCTCAACGTTGGCTGCACATCAGTGCTACCTGAGGGTCTCCTAAGAGCCCAATGCTCAATTAGTTCACCAGAATCTCTTGGGTGGGGGGATTTCAATGCTCAAGTGATTCTCATGTACAGTCAAAGCTGAGAACCACTTTCTTAAGCAATGTCACCCGCATCTACCACTTCATCTAGGTTAACCATCCCAAATACATGTCTCCTGCCTAAACACCCCCTTGGGTCCACATCCACGTAACTGGCTGCCTACACATTTCAACTTGGACCCTCCTTCAGGGCACTTCATCTCAGTCTGTCTATGAATGAAGTCAAGTTCTACTGCCTACAAATTTCTCTCCTCCAATGATCCCAGTGGCAGGGAGTGGGCCTCTAATTCTTGAAGCTGCTGAAGGCAGAAACCTCAACATAGTCCCAAATGTCACCTTCTCCTTCGCTTCCCAACACCAAACCATAAGCAGCCTATCAATTTTATCTCCAATATAGCTCAAGTCCTTCAACTTTTCCATTTCCACCAACTGCCATTACCCCACTCTAGCCACTCCACTCTACCCAACTCTGGCCTAGAGTATTGTGAGCTTTCTAATATACCCTACTCACTGAGGCTGGATTGACCTTTTAAAGATACTAACCATGCTATCTCCCACTTAAAATCTTTATACTCTTCTCAGTGCTCTTAAAGGCAACCGCTTTAAAGTAGCCTACAAGCTCCTCCTCATACTAGCCTCTGATCA
Source organism: Craseonycteris thonglongyai (assembly GCA_004027555.1). Taxonomy (NCBI): domain Eukaryota; kingdom Metazoa; phylum Chordata; class Mammalia; order Chiroptera; family Craseonycteridae; genus Craseonycteris; species Craseonycteris thonglongyai. The sequence continues at coordinate 40,527 of PVKE010006707.1, forward strand.
CCTCCCTCGGCCTTCTTTGTACTCAGGCCACCTGACACACCACTGATTCCAGGAAGGCCATCACATGGTCCTTCCCACGACAGCCCTTCACACTGCTGGCCCACTGTCCAGATAGCACGCAGGGACTATATCTGGTCCTGCTCATTTCTGACCTATCTACAAACGGAACCCCAATACTAGCTGTTGAATCAATGCTGAATGTTTATAATTTCCATTGATTATAACATACAATACCATATCTAGGATCAGAGTGTTATATTACCATTATAATCACATAGATTGTAACTATTACAGTACTTATTCATATGCAAATGTACTCACATATTTTCACATTCATTAGCATATGATCACATTCTATGACTCAAGCGAAATGTACTAAACGACACTGTGAGTAGCACCGCGGCCCGGGACCCGAGTGCAGGTGCGATTTTAGTAGCAGCAGTACCTGCATAATCCATCTATGAAAATAGGAAATCTTGTAAGATGCACGTGGTCATTAACTCCTGAAGCCTGTGTGTGACCCAGCAGTGAAAGGGTTAAACAGACCGAAGAAATGGAGTTCTAATAGCTGCTCCAACTTACCAGATGCCACAGGGAAAAGAAACTCTTTATTCCTCCTGCCCAGCACCTACTTCCTCATCATATACGATATGCTACATCTTGCCCTAAGACATTAGGAAAGAACACTTGTTTTTCCTCTAACTTCCATGTGCAATTGCTAGATTAATCTCTTGAATTCTCTCCTCTCCCCATCCCTCACTAACTTTTCCCGAGGGAGAAATGGTGGGGGAGACGTACTAACCATAGGAGGCTTAGCCACTTTTTTTTCACTCTTCGGGTTCTTAACTCACTTACCTAACACCAGATTCCCTTTTCTTCCCATCTTAAAAGTCTGCATGAGTCTGCTGCCTGGTTGTTTGCAGCCATGAGTGATCTAGTAACAAGTCACTTGGCTAGCAGACTTAAGGTCCTGTTCTCCCACAACTGTATCAGTAATGGAGATGAGATGGGGTCACCGTGTGCCTGTCCTCAGCTTCCATCTCTAAACTGATTCTGGACTTACGAAGGGAAAGAAATGCTATTCAACAACTCTCTCAAACCACAATAAAGAAGTACATACAAACTTTGCAAGCCATGAAAAGACTTATCAGTTTCCCCTCCCCAACTGTAAGTCATCACTTCAGAGCCTGCCTGACCAGACCACCAAAAAAATAACACTACTCCCCCAGTTTCTAGATCTTACAATGCAACAAAAGCAGGATTCAGATGCAATGGTAAGTCACTGCCCGATATGCAGTAACTAATAACCAGCAACTGAAAAAACACATTTTAAATCGAAAGTTAGTGTCTGCAATTTCAATTATATATGCTCTTCAATCCAAGTAAAAGAAATTTATCAGGAATTTATCCTACAGATATACGGAGTATAGGATATAAGTAAAAGGATAATCATTACAGAGTTATATATAATTTTTTATACTGGAAACCATCTACGTTCTATTACAAACTAAAACAGACGTAATCCATTGAGTAAAAGACCATAAAGCCAGGAAAGAACAAGGGTAGATCTTTATATACACTGATATGCAACAAGCTCCAACATTTAAATATTTTTTAAAAAGCAAGATTACAAGTGTGCACAGTATGTTTCTACCCATGTTGGAAAAAAAGAAAGACATATACATACATTACATTGAACCAAATGAACTTACCTATATTGATTTATAAAAATGGCAACTTCATTTGGTTCAACACAGTAAGTGCTTGTATAGGCCTAAAATGTTAACAGAAACACACGGCTCTGAAAAGAGTCATCATAGCAGCAGTCTGAGTTGGGTAAGAGTTTTCAGTTTATTCATTTGTACTCTTAACTTTTTCCATTGTGCAATTATTACTGCTTTTTAAGGGTGTGTACTCCAAGGAAGAATGAGAAAGCAAATGTTTTCTTCAAAAGCAAATTCAGTGGCTTCCAGGTGAAAATAGAGACCACACAAGTGACAGAGTGAGGAAAAATTCACCAAACCAGCACACTCACACTGATGCTCCCCACACACACTAGGATTTTTTAAATCTCACATACAACTGAGTTGATTTATAAACTTCAGGTCTCTGAGAAATTCAGAAAAAAGAGAGAGGACCGTTTAAACTCTGCCTACTATTAATCACAAGCTGGGGGATCTAATAGAACAGAATGTCATATGATGGGTAATTAAATCCAAAAGTTCAAAGTAAATACCAAGTATAAAAATTCCATAACTTTCTAAAGTAAATTAAAAAAAACATCCAAGGCTAAGCTCTCCCTTTTTCCAATTACTTTTGCCCTTATACAATTTATCACATTCCACCAAAGAATTCGGTTTTCCACATGTGAGTCCCACAAGAATGAATTAAAGTTTGTAGGCAAAGCCTAATCATATGTCTTATATAGCTATATGGAAGCAAGCTATACATAAACCCAATTCCTTTTTCTAGATTTTTCTCTAAAATGAAGATTTTGAATCACTTCAGTTACAACTACCACTCTAAAATGCCTTAATTAACAAACTGTATTTGAAAAGTAAACTTCTAGAAGACCAGAATAAAAGGACATCTCATCCAAGCCAAATTGTAGAATACAAGCACACATTCCTTAGGCAGAAGAACTCAGCAGGGAGAAGCTGAAACAGGAGGTACCACATTTCCATTGACCCTCTCTCCCTCCAATCCCATGCCCCCCCTACCCCCACCCCCGTTTTTCCCAATATTTCCCAAGTGCAACATTCGGACACCTCAGGTGAGTGGTAAGGGTCCTGGTTGGCTCCTGGCGTCACCTATACTCACCCAAAGGTGGTCTGATTTACAAACTGTGTGACTACTGGGCATTTAAAAGCACCACTACCACTGACCGTTTCGGAAGCATTTCCCCCACACACCGCACCTCAGGCTCCCTCCCCACCAATGGTCTTAAGGACTCATATTAATACCTCTCTCCTTTCAAGATTTTTCACTTACGTTATCCTCAGTGTTTAGTGATCATATTTTTTTTCCATCTTATTGGCATTTTAATTACACTGTGTTGCTTTTTACCAAACATTTCAAGTAAACATAAAAGAACAGAAAATGGCATTAACATAAACACCCATGTACCAGCTTAGCAATTTCTTAGCATTTTGCTGCATTTACTTCAGATCTTTCTGCAGAACTTTGTTGCAGTTGACATTCACTGTGTACCACTTTCCCATCTCCAACACTTCCCAGAGACAGCCACTCCCCCGGTGTTTAACATGCCCATGCATTTAAAAACATTTTTAACACATACTAATTATGGATATGCATATCATTTTGCACATTTTAAACATATGAATGGCATCATACTATACAAATCATTCTGCAACTTGCTTTTTCACTCAACATTGCATTCATTTTAACCGCTGCATTGAATTACATTGTATGAATATACCATTATTTATTTATCCATTCCCCTATTGATGGACATTTAGGTTGTTTTCATTTCATTACTCTTACAAACAATGCTATAATGAACCTTGTACATATCTTCTTGGGTTCACATCTGAGTTTGGCGGGGGCTGCAGAGCACACACATCTTCACCTTGCCAAATTGCTCTCCAAAGTGATGGCACCAATTTACACAGTTTCCAGCCGAGTATGAAAGTTTCCTTTGTTCCACATCCTCTCAAACACTTGGTGCAATGAGTAGTTAAAATGTTTGCCAATCTGATGGGTATGAAAGAGAGACTCATAGTTTTTAACTTGCATGTCCTATAAGGATAATTTTTATTGGCTATTTGGACCATTTATTCTTTATTTTCTCCTCAAGTTTCACATTGCCTTTGAGTCTAGCATCACCTTTACGGAGTGAGTAATAACACAGACTCTACCGTCAGGCTGCTTGGGTGCAAGTTCTGGCTCGATCACATCCACCAAGCGTCTGAGGACACTGCTCGGTGTGTCACGTGCCTGTTTGCGCATCTCTATAGGGACAGCAGTACCTACCTCCCAGGTTGCGAGGCTTCTGAGTTAATGTGTGTAAATGGCTCAGAACAGTACCCTGGAGGTGGGTGCTGTCCCCCAGCTGTCCCCAGAGATGCTCAGCCAGATTCCCAAGACAGAGCAGATCCACCAGCCCTCAGATATGACAACCCTCAACCTTGGTAACTCAGCTAAAGGACATGGGTCCTCCTGTGTCAGTGGCACTTGAGTTACTGGCACTGTGTCATTTTCTGAAGTCACATCATCTACTCTCTTCATTAGTTGTATGTACTGTGGACTCAGAAAGCTTTATCCCTACATTACTGAGCAAGTCAAATAAACAATGTGGAAAGGTGGAAAGACCAGAAAAGTCACCGTGGCATAAGGCTTTGAACACTGACTAGGCATCCAGTACATACTGTTGATCGCTGCCTGAAGAGATGCTGCTGGCCTACTTTTGGTGAAAACCTCAACAGTTCTGAACCACAGACTAGACTATCAGGAAAAAGGTACAAGGATGGATGCACGACCCTGCTCTTGACCTTCACCTCCCCAGGTTATCTGGTCTGCATTTCTACGTTGATGCACCTCATTCGTGGTGGAGTTTTATGAGCATCTAGCACTCAGCACTCATGAGAAAGGGCGTAAACACCCTGATTGCCTCTGTTCTCAGAGCTCCCCTATGCAGAATGATTGACCTCCCGCCCACTCCAGTCTCAGCTAGGTGCCTCGATTTTCACAAGAGGCTACCAAAAGCTGCCAGCCTATTCATGTTGAAAGCATACAGATCCACCTTTAAACAGCATAGGGTATCTGCAATTCTGGACCTAGCCAGAGGCAATAACTAAGGACATTTGCAGCTCACTCCTGTGAGAACCAGGTGAGGACAGTGGTATTAACAGAGGACTGTGTGAAGCCCATCCAGTCCTCTAGTCTAGATAGCCTCGGTTTACCCCGCAGCTTAAGCCAGCTAAAAGCTGCTTAACGCGAATACAGCGGTATTCTCCGAGGTGGTTGGATTACTGCTCATTTTTATTTTCTTCTTTTAAACTCTTGTGTTTTCCAAATTTTCTACCATGAGAATGTTTTCTGTTTATGATAAAAAAAACAACAACACACAACATAATAAATGTTATTTTCAAACGCTACAAACTTGGAATATACTGTCTTCCCCATTCCCACCCTCCCATGTTCCAACATAAGTGCTTTCAATGAAAAACTCACATTAGATTCTCTACTTTCAAGAGAAAACTTTCACCAAAAAAATTATCTGTGAAACCCACAGCTGCACAGTTGGGAATTCTGCTATGACCAAGAGAGCTGCTGCGGTTCTCAGCCACTCCATCACTCAGTCCAATGCCGTGAACGCCAGCTAAGGGATTTCTTCCAGAACTAAACCCCAGGAAAGCACTGTTTCACTCGAGCAACTGGTGTCCTCTTTCTTCATGGACAGAATTATGTAACCTGTCAGGTTTTCCCTTTTTACTTTGGGTGATAGAAAGGTCAGACGTAAATGCAGATTATAATTAATAACTAAGCAGGATCTCAGGTCTCTGTCGTTTTATTCTGAGAATCCCAGGCTCTAACCTGGTTTTTTAGGTATTGAATATTCTTTTGCTGAGTAGATATATTCTTGAAGCCACCTCAAACCTTCTCACAGTAAGGCAGGATGCAATTAAATATAACATCCTACCCTGCTCAACATTAAAGCTTATCATTTATGTCCTGATTTTTAAACTGAGGGACAACAAAATCATAGTGTAGTGTCAACAATCTTCCTCATAAATAAAAAGCTCAGTTCAACAAAAGGAACTAAGAACTAATTATGATTTCAATTTCCATAGCTAAACCATTAAATTTCTTTTCTTTCATTTACTTATGAAGGACATTTGCTTATTTTATACCAGATACACAGAAAAAACAAGTATAGCAAAAATTATTCTCCCAGAACTATATAGATTAATTAATACAGCAAAAGGAGGTAGGTAATATATTATAGGTGTTATAAACACAGACTTTGACATCAGATAAGATCTGTGTTCAAATTTTGGCATCACTACTTACTAACAGTGTAAATTTGTCCAAATGTAAACATGGAGAATACTGTTATCTACCTATTAAGGGTGTTGTGAGAATTAAATAACATATGTAAAGTGCTTAAAATAATGTATAATATGTCATCCACTAAATCAGAATAGCTGCTGCTGTCACTGTTGTCATTACATACAAGGTCTGACAATTAAGTCCACGAACTTGCCACCGGGCCCTTACGTTGGCCACACTGTACAAACAACTCAGTAAGGTTTCAGAACCTTGGTTTGTGTCTGTGTTCAGAAGTTGTGTTTGAGTCACTGTGGGACACTGTCCTGCAGAGTGGCGTTCAATATTGTTGCATGTTTTTGTGTGTCATCACGTGAATGTCGGAGTTTGAGTTTGCCAAGACCTTTTTTAGAGGCAAGACAATGTTTTGGGCCATTTCATCACTGGTGGTGAAATATGGGTGTACCAATACAACCCTGAAACAAAGTGTTAAAGTGCACACTGGAAGTCAGCCAATGCTCCATGACCAAAACAGTTCCATCAGTCTAAATCAATAGTCAAAAAGATGTTGCCATCCTTTTTTGATATCAGCAGGACTGTTCATTATGAATTTGTACCAATTGAACCGTCAACCAAATTGACTATTTAGAAGTGCTGAAAAGGTTATGTGACAAAGTTAGATGAAAACAACCTGAACTTTTCACCAACTCATGGCTCTTGTATCACAACAATGCACCAGCTCACATGGCACTCACTATCTGTGAGGGAGTTTTTAGACAGGAAAAAAATAACTATATTGAAACACCCTCCTTACGCACCTGATCTGACCCCTAATGGCTTTTCTTCTTTATCTGAAGATAAAGGAAATATTGAAAGGAAGACATTTTGATGACATTCAGGACATCAAGGGTAATATGACAACAGCTCTGATGGTCATTCCAGAAAAAGAGTCCAAAATTGCTTTGAAGGGTGGACTGGGCATGGTGTTGAGGCATGGCTTCCCAAGGGGAGGACTTTGAAGGTGACCGTAGTGATAGTCAGCAATGAGGCATACCGCACTTTTTCTCGGATGAGTTCGTGAACTTAATTGTCAGACTTTACATATAGCTTAAAGAGCCCTCTTTTAACCATTTCACTATTTCTACCAAGGAACTAAAGGATTTTCTAGCATACCTGCAAAGCAGAAACATTTCTCAAAAATGCTATTTAGCATAATAGTGCAGTGACCGGGATACTTTAACAAACTTACTTGAGCTGTCCAGTGCGAAGGAAACAAAGCGCGCGGTTACCATAAAGAAGGTGATTTTCAGGACTTTAAAAAGAAAGAATGTTTAGTCAGTAAAGCACATGACACACGAAACAAACAAAAATCATACAGAAAATCTGACGCATGAAAAAGTTTTCAAAAACTACATTTATGTGGCAGAGCAGAAAGAATAATAGGATTTGGAGTCCTAATAGGCTAAGCCCTGCTCCCTTTCCTTCTGCCTGAGTAACTTTGTTCAAATCATCCTCAACTTCCCTGTACTGAAAATGGTCCCACTTTTTCTGCATAGTTCATAAAGCTGCTGCGAGGATCAAACGAGACATAGGAAAGTGCTAGCAAACGGTAAGAATGCTGTAACTGCAGAGGCTAGAATTACTCAAGTCAGGACTGTACCTCCTTGACAAAGAACTGGAAGTCTGTAAATTCCAATAGTAATTTCATAGCTTCATTTCAAATTCTGTCCTCTGGTTTTGTCTGCGTATGTGTGGTGGAACTTATTTCCTTCCCCTTTCCTGCACTTCTGCCTCAGAACAGAGCCTTTCAGATGGGTCATGCTACACTACCTTGATTCACTTGTTCCCTGTGGGGATAGGCAAGAAGCAGCTGTCTACAGCTGCCCGAGACAGCTACAATGTAAAGGGGCCAGCTATTATAAAATGTCATAGGAGCCAAGTGTGAGGCGCACTCGAAGGAATGCTACCAAATTCTAGCAACTGAGCAAACAGAAGAGGAAGTAGAAAGAAAAATGATTCTCTCAACAATTCCCACTGTTAGCCTCTTAGAAACAAAAATCCAAGAATGGCTGGCATCTTAAGTATTAATATTAGTAACTAACCCTTTCTATTAACTTAGTAATTTGGAAGAAATTAGTTGAAAGAAAAATGAAAAAAGGAAAGAACAGATGAGTCTATCTATACTAGAAAGCCTGAAAGAAAACAGGGCAGAGCAGAACTAAGTTGAACTGTGCCTTACTTGCTTGATTTATATTTTTTAATGAAGTTCATATACTCAGATCATCTCTAATGCTTTTAATGCTTACAGGTGAGGAAATCTATTCTGCAGAGCAAGTTGAAGAATTCTTCAATTCCTCATCTTGCTTTTGTTTCTCCTGACTAGCCTTCTAACTTTATCTGTCACATAAAAAGGATCTCATAGTTCTGTTTGGCTCTTACCTATATTCAATGGCTCTGGTGTAATAGATAATAGCTACATCAAATCTTTCTTTGGAAAACTCTTCATTTCCTTTCCTTTTCATTAATTCTCCTTGCTGAGAAACCAAAGTGAAAGAAGACCCATCAATTAACAGCAAAGACAATCAAGAAACCCTACACCTAGGAAAAATGAATCTGGTTTTCTATCTTGATAGCAGAAATAACAGGAGATAATTTATGTAGAAAATGAGAAAGCAATATTCAATATTTTGATGTATATATATAAAGAAAAGTGTCCCTAATGACTCAATATTAACTATTTAAAGGAATATTACCATTACAAATAACCGCGAATGACTGATCCCCATTTACAGTATTTCGGAGACTCTTTTATATAATATATACCTTATTAAGCATGCCATATGGCAGGGGATAAAACAGATGCAAGGTAGAACTTTAATTTTAGGTTATAAAATGTGATATTATTCAATAAACTTGAGTGCTTACAAAACAATATATAAATAAATAACACATATAGGTAACGTTGACTAGATTGTCATAAAGACTGAGAAACAGTTAGCAAATCAAAAGGAAATCAAAGATGCTCCAGAAAAATCTGAAACTTTGAACTTCAAACACTGAAATTTTCAAAAGAAACAAATTAACTAAAACAATCTGGATCAGATGAATAGCTTTAGAGAATTACATAGAACATTAAATATTTTCCTATATCCTTTTTGAAAAATTTAGTTAAAATCATATTTCTTATGAGTGAATTGTTTGGCATATGAATTACATCTCAATAAAGCTGTTCCCAAAGAAAATCATATTTGCTCAACTGATTAAAAGCCTTTTCGTTTTAAAACAAAAATGAAATTTCAAATTTTGGTTAACTCTTTCAAAATCTGTAACATTAGAAAATTCTGATCAAGATGCTGTTTTCCTCTTCCAAAAAAATAAATATTCCAATCAAAATTTTCCCTCAGTCATGTTATTGAATTTTACAGTAGTTCCTTGTGTGTTGTCAGATAGCAGTTTTATTGAACGTTCTCTAACACGCAAATCTTAAAATATACTTACAAGTAAATATTTATTCTCACCTCTATACACTCCGCACAACTTTGACTTTTAAATTCTTCAAGCACATTGCAGTTTTCTGTTACAACTTTAGTTATGTGATACTTGTCTAAATTTTATTTTGAGGAGAGAGTGAGAGAACATTTGTTTAAAAAAAATTGGTGTTTGTTAATGTTCTAATTCTTAGGTTAGGTGAGTCCATAAAGTTCATCATATTATTGTACTTTCTAAATAGTATGTTTCTTGTAATCTTTTACATGTATCAAATGATACCTTTAAAAACAACTAATAACATTAGATTCTTTGCTTGCTATGAACCTAATCAGTTTTATTTCTAGCATTAAGAAAACACTTACTTATTATTAATATATTAGTTCTACCTGTAACAATAAATGCTTTATCATGAGACATTCCAAATGGACTTCACAATTACTTTAGTCAATTTAACAAACATATTTGAACACCTACGGTGTAACCTGGCACAATTGTTCAATAAAAATGTCTGAAAAAAAACTCTGTAAAACCACTTTCTAAAATGTATTTACAGTAGACTCTCTGCTAACCAGAACTCAAGCAACAAACACTCTCAAGCAACTGGCACAAAAATGGAATAATACTTTGAATAAAAATTAAATCAATTTCTAGCAGAAATGTAAGTTTAAACTTGGCACACAGCAGGTAAGTCCACGCTTCACGCACATTTGTCTTCCACTCCTGCCAATTCATCATGTGACTTCATGTGAAAAATGACTAATTTTGATGAGACAATTCTGAGACTTTCAGAAAACAAATAATCTCAGAGATGCTGTCTATACTGTCAGTTGTGCTTGGGGTTCTGCGAGAAGCGAAACATGAAAATGTTAGAGAAAGTGGTGGCCAGCTGTGGTGTCTGTGGGATCTTCCTCCTCCTCCATTGACTTGGAGAGGTTTCTAATCAGCAGAGTTTATGATGAAATCTGTGAGTTAGGTGACTCTGCTAACGACAAAATGAATTTGTCTCAAGATGAATTTGATGACTGGCTTGCTGTGGATGAAGCTATTCCAGTAACTCATACACTTAACACAGAAGACATCGTAGAAGCTGTTGTGAATTGTGAAAAATAAATGTTGTAGAGGAGGAAGAGAGTGAGGATAATGGGTATGACATGGAAAACGTATCATGACAGAGAGCTCCTGCAGCATTTGAAACTGCAATAGCTTTTGCAGAACAGCAACCCTTCTTCACTTCTCAGCACGTTATGCAACTGCACATCATGCAAATCTGACTTTGTATGAGAGGCATGGGGCCTTAAAGCAAGCCGATTATTAGTTCATTTTTCAAGAAAGCTGCACACAAGTTTGCCAGCACAGCATCATCTACAGATATAGACCCAAAATCATCCACATCCACTTCTGATGTTGTCCTAGTCACATCATCGGGTCCTAATGTGATATCTACCCAGTAAACTCTCTACCCCTACTGTAAGTTTTAAATATGTACGCGTATGGTTTTTTGGGTTACTTGAAGTTTAAACAAATGTTTGTGAAGTTCATTAATGAGAAGTTTATTGACTGCCATTTAACTAAAATTGCATACTGCATTCACAAAACTGTTACTATAATAAAACTGTTAAGCTTGTCTTTATATGTCATAATTTGCTTTTAATTATTGCATTTCAATATTAAATCAAGGCAACACAAAGTGTATGGTATGGTATAGAACAGGGTATAGTATAAGTGAGGCCTATTTTTAATAGTGACTCTCAAGTAACCAGAAACTACATTTATCCAGCATCTACTAATCCCCATGGGTGCTAGTTAACTGAGTGTCTACATAATACAGTAAATAAAGAATTTAAAATGTCTTAATTCAACATTTGACTCTCACGAATGAAATGTTAAAATGAGACTTTATTTGAAACATTATTATATATTTAATTAATTAATATGCTGTACATAATAACTGAAACTTAACATTAAAAGTTTATCAGACCTCATTGTCTATATTTTAAGCTGTTCTATAATAAATATTTTTCTTAAGTGGTAAAAAATAATTTTATTGCAACAAAAATGTGGTTATAGCTCTAGACAAACACATTCATTTCAATGGTGGAAGGAGTACCTAAAATTTAAGAGTCAAAAAAGGATTTGGGAAAGTCACCAAATAAAGTCAAGTCATACTAAGGGACAGAGCGAGATTACAGGGTGAGAACCTGGGCTTTGAGATCAAAGAAACATGACTTGTCATCTAGGTTCTACTACTTACTAAACTGCAGAAATGTCATTTAATTTCTGAAAGCCTTAGTTTGCTCATTTCTATAGTAGAGATAATAGCAGTTACCTTGCAGGGATATTATAAGGAAAAGACAGTCAAAAACCAGTGCACATGAGTGCCCAATACCTGATATTGATCCTTTACTTCTACCATAAAACCTAGTCTATAATTAAAGGCCTCAAGAACAATAGAGTGAACCTCCTCTCAGAAGAACCTGTCTTCATATTGAAGCTTAATTTCTTTCTAACACTTAGGTCAATAATACCAATTTTGCCCTCTTCTCACATGAGATGGCAAATTATCATTTATCATCTACTAAAGAGTCAAATATTCCTTCTTTCAAGATTCCTGTAAATATACTAGAAGAACATCACTAACATTCAAATGCTTTAGGGACAAGTATTCCACAGAGTAAAAAATATATATAAGGCAGTTCCATCATACGTAAGAATAATGGATTCATCAGAGAAATGAAAACTATAATCTTAGCTCTATTACTTATTTCTCTTATGAGTGAGAATACATGAGCGTCAGTTGTGGTCTCTTTCTTTGGATATTATATATATAATAACTTATGACATCCATTTGGTATTTTAAACATATAATGTCATAGAAATCATTAAGATAAGAGATATAGAATAAAACTACAAGGTTAAAGTTCTCTTATGCAGGCTTTTTCTTAAAAAAAAAACACAACATGTTTTTAAATCCTAAAATACAAGTGCTGTCTAGAAAAAAATCCAGCCATTGTCAATATAATGAGAACAGTTACAGGGCTGGATACTTTTGGGCAGCACTCATAAGAAAGAAATCACATTACTACACATTCTATTTTCCCAAAAAATACCTTTAAACACTGAGTCAAGTTAAGTATTTAAAGCATTTATACTTACATTCAGTAAAGAAAATACTTAACATAGGCCAACAATTGTCAACTGCTCCTAATCTAGGTAGAATTGTTACATTGCCTGTGTATTTCACCCAATTCAAAGCTTCTTCCATTGCCAAGATTTTCTGTTTCAAAAAGAGAGATGTAGAATGTGATTTGGGTATTAATTCTAATTTTTACATGTGGCATTATCAATGTATTATATATAGTATTTCCGATTCTTAATACAAAACTTGT
>PVKE010006708.1:0-35150 GCA_004027555.1 Craseonycteris thonglongyai
AAAATTGACTGTGTTGATATCACATCCGCACATCAAGTCTCTCGTGCACTTCCCATATATGAGGAAAATGCTAGGTAACAATGAATTAAACGTGTCATTATTTATTGAGACCCTGCAAGTGCTTCAAAAACAGTTTGAAGAGAGATTTCTGCAGTTTACAAATATCGAGCCAATTGTCTCCTTCTGTATCAATCCTTTTACTTGCCAAATACATGTAATAGAACTAGCCTCATGTATTGTAGACCTTGTTCAGGGGAAAGCAGAAGAACTAGAGTTAGAAATTTTGAACCTTAAGAACGATATTTTGCTAAAATCCTTAATATCAGAGGAGTTATGGAACATAGTCGACAAAGAAAGATTCCCATTTTTTAAAAAAAGCGACATATAAAATCAAATCGTTTTTCGGGTCAACGTATTTATGCGAATCTTTGTTTTCAAACATGAATTTAATAAAATCACGATATAGATCTCGACTTACCGATGAGCATCTTAATAATTGTTTGCTAACAGGGTTGTCGTCATACTCTCCTAATTACGAGGCACTGACCAATGAAGTGCAATGCCAAAGATCACACTGACAGATTGTTTTTTTTATGTTTTCTTTTATGTTTTTTTAAATGATTTTATTATACGTGTGTTTTTTATTTACTTTGTATTACGTTTTGTATATATGTTTCTTTGTGTGTATATAATTTGTTCAATAAATTTATTATTTCAAAATTATTTTTGTTTATTATTTTTTATTCTTGTTCAATAATAAATATCCTTAGAAATAGCTGGTGCCTGCCGCCCTACCGATATTTTAGAATGCGCCCTAGGGTATAAAAAGGTTGGGAACCCCTGGTCTATAGAGTCCATCCTCACTTCTTCTTCTCCTGTGATATAAACTTGCTTTGGGCACATAGGCAGGGGAGCTTCCTAAACTATCCTTTATTGACCAGTCCAGTTCCTATGCTGATTCCGTATTAATTTTTCCCTAGCACATCCCTGGTTAAGAGCACTTTAACATTGCTCCAGGTAGAGCAGGTCATTTTTACACTCATTAATCTGGCCTTAAAAAATCTTTAGCAATTGACCCTTGCCAAACTTTCCAGCCTTATTCTCTATCATTATTATATTCAAAGACCTAAGACCAGAACTGAAACACTTGCTAGATCAAGGTTTTGGGAGGACACCTCATACCTCTATGTTTGGACTTGGTGCTGTTCTTATTTACTGTTTATTCTTCTATTTGTTAAAATCCTTAAGTCTTCAATCTCCCCTTGAAGTCTCTATTTGTGCATCCTTTTCCCTGTGGGAACTTTATTGACACAGAGCACCCCAACATCAATAAGCTGGTTCATCTTTTCTGCCTTCATGATCTTTAACAAGGTTCTGTCCTCCATTACACTCATATCTTATATAACTTTATTCTAAGAATGTACTTGGACCGCATTAAGATATTAGTACATATTTGTTAAATGAATACATGTCATATCTATATTATTTCCTGGATACATTTATCTGATTATTGTTCTCCTTTACGAAAATGGAATATATATTAATTAGCATACCAACACTGCAAAATTGAAAATGAATTTGTACAAGGACATGCTACAATAAAATCATCATCATTTAGTAGACGTGATGCTTTGAGCCATGCAAATAACTGCTTGCCTAAGCTGTTCTTGATGAGTTATTATTTTAGTCTACAGAAGAGTAAAAGAAAATGATTGGTTTGTGTATTTATAAGTAGATGCTCTATCAAGTGTGTTTTGTGGATGTTAGGGGGAGGACAGTGAGAAGCAATGCTGTAGGAATGACAATAGAGAAAATGAGAGAGAAAGAGATGATAAAAAGAAGACAAAAGTGTTCTTAATATTTTTGTCACCAATATATTTGGTTGAAAGAAGTTTGGTGGCTACCAAGAAGTAAAAAATAAGATTCAAGGCTCAAAAATTAATTGAATCAGCCATTCATCTTTTTTTTTATTTATTTATTTATTTTTTTTTATTTTTGACAGAGAGAGGGAGAGATACAGAGACAGAGACACAGAGAGAGAGAGAACTGAACCGGGGGAGCTCCCCAGCTCAGCATGTGGGTCCGCACAGGCCGGGGCCGGGATTCGATCCTCGGTCCTCGGGGCTGCAAAGTGAGCGCTCAACCCACTGAGCCATCCCGGCTTCCCCAGCCATTCATCTTAAAGTAATAAAAGGGATATAAATACAAACTCATTGTTTTTAATTTTTTTAAACAAGCTAAACTGGACTAAAATGGTAATATGCCTTTATTTTTTTAATACAAAGTGAATGATTACCCAAGATAAATTAAAATTTTGACTTTTATTATTTTGTAGACTTATACTGACTGATCTTCCTTGTGGAATAATAATTTTCCTTTACCCTTTGAACATGCATCATAAATTAAATAATATTTCTTGGCATGTAGTTTCTCAGTCACACTTCTGCTGTAATAGATAATAAAAAGGGAATTGAATTCATATCTTACAAATGTAATCATAAATAGATATGTCACACTAATGTTGGCAAGTGTGACCTGAAATATTGGACACATGTGCAACATAAAGAGATTAAGCTGACGTCTTTGTTTCTGATAGTGAGGTGTGGATTCCAGAGACGTGTGGACCTCAGTGTCAAAGTGCCATGTTAAAGTTCAGGGCTGGGGAGTGAAGGCAATGAATAAAGTGTATAACATCTCATTTGTGAATCCTATTGACAATGTACTGAATATATAGTGTTATTGATTATTTTTAAAGAAAGGAGTCTAATGTTCGAGGGCTGTCTAGAAAAAAATCCATCCATAAATGCCACTATTTTCATATTCCATGGCTGGATACTTTCCAGACAGCCCTCGTATATTAGGTCTTATTATGGATCATAACTTTCTTAAAATAATCCTGTGAATGAGAGAGTCTTATAATCTGTTTATAGCTCATGTAATATATTTTTTATGGGTCAAGCAATACTCATATGTATGTAGCCCTCAATAATCATTTCCCTCAACCAGAGTATGAAATCCTGATATGAAGGGACCTCACCCTTAGACTGGGTAATCAAGTTCACTTTCATGGACCCTGTATTATAGAGGACCCCACTCTAGTTGCTCTAGCTCTACCCTTTCCCATGAAATATAAAGTCCCTCTTTTTTGACACCCTCTGCCTTGCTCATCAGGCTCTGGCCACTCTTCATTTGAATCTGTGGGCACGTGAAGCTCCCCTTTGCCAGGATCTTCATTCTGAAAAATGGATTTCTTCCTGTGAACAGGTTACACATGGCATGCCACTTCCTCAAGAAGGCTTTCCCATCTCTGTCAAAGTAACTCTCTTTTTGAAGTTTCTGGTGTGTGTGTATGTGTATTGGTCTCTATGGAATACAAATTTCATGAGAGCAGAACTTCATCTTTCTTCTGGCTGTCTTGTCCTCTGTCAAATCTCTAGTGCCCAAAATGGCACCTGGAACATAAGAAACTAAAGATTTGATGAATCAGTTATTATTGACTGAATTGTTGGTAGTAATCTACATATTTAATAAATGTATTATGTTTGAAGGAATGAGACAATGAGTTACAAATGAATGAAAGGTCATATCATTTTTCTTACTCCAAGACATATTGTTGTTTCACTGCTACAGGCCATTCATGTGATGCTGTGAACCCTACTGGAGCTCTACGTTCTCATGAAGTGTGAAATCATAGGGTAGTTGTACACCATAAAAAATATTGAAAATCCTTTTTTCTCCTGTCCTTGTCCTGTGACATGACAGATCCTCCCATCAATCAGTGGAGCCGATCTCTCCACCCCCTGCGTCTGGGTCAGCCATGTCACATGCTTTGCCCACTGGGTCACTGGCAATGATGATGCCATCAGGGGAGCTTTTCTTCTCTTGCCACTCCAAGAACCCCCGAGATGACATGTGAAGAAGCCCAGTGTGCTCTACTTGATGAAAAATAAGTGGTCCAGTCTCCATTGTGGCCCCAAGTAACTGGCTATGAACTGCCAGGTACGTTAGCACAACACAATCATAGAGCACCCATCCTTCAGCTGGCTTTCCAAATAGCCACAGACACATGATTGAGGTTAGCAGGGATCCGCAGCGGTGGCTCAGTCTAGAGGAATCATATATCCACCCAAAGAATTGTGAGCCAAATGCATGGCAGTGGTTGTTTCATTTTATGAAGCTTGGGTACAATTTGCTATATAGAAAACTGATGCTGAGGCTATATTAAAAAAATAAAATAAAATAGAAAGAAATTCTGCTGTGCTCATGCCCTCATAAGTTCAGGTAGCCTTTTAATGTATAAATATTAAACTCAAATACAGAGAAGTCAGTTTTGATTGACTTCTAGAAAGCACATTAATGAAGTGCTTCATTTATATGACAGAAGGAAGACTAGAATTTGCCTTGATATAAATGAGTTACATAATGTACCGCATACATGATATCTGAGTGACAAACTGAAGACAAGTCATAATTTGAATACTTTGAAGTTGAATTAGAATAGATGAAAGCTGAGATTTCTCCTAAATGCTGACATCACAGAATTTTCAACTAACATGTTAAAGTAGGAATAATGTAAGTGAGATTGAAATTTTAGAATGCTCTATTTGATCCGTGGTGCAAATGAATTCGGATGTGGAAAATGATATGGAAGTTATAGCTGATCATCAAATCATGGTAATGTCATTGGACAGCGTATTTTGATATACACACTGACAAACACCGTATTATTTTTTGTAAAAATCATTAAAAGTTTTGTTGAGAAAAGTTTTGATCTCCAAGCATATTCTCATAAATGATTCCAATACCACACTAATCTGTGATACTTGAATTTGAATTGGTAATATTATAAAAATGTGCCGCTCACGCTGCCATTGTTGATGCTCACTTCTGCTAAACCAGATGTCTGTTATTTATCTCGCCACCTACATGCACAACATCTAATCTTGGAAGAAAAAGCGAAGTAGCTTTTTTTTTTTTTTCTTGTTGTTATCGTACATTGAAGAAACCCTAAGATGTAATTTTGAGAAAGATTTCTATCATAATGCAATTTATTATATTGGGGCATATTCACAAGTTTTCTCACTTCTTTAGCACATTGGAGTACTTTACTTTGCACTATTCTACCAATGGCAATGTGGTTCAGTCTGTAGTGTTATAGTTTCCCAATCAGAAAGTCTGGTATGCTGTCCCCAGGCCACTCTGAAGTGCTATCTGCCAATACAGGCACTATCATTGGAATGAAGGAATTTATCATTGTTCCCTAGAAAGGGAATTATGGACATATTAACAACAAAAATGATCAGATGATTGAAAATGGAGCCCATCTCTTTCTCTCAGTCAAGTAAAGACCTGAAATAAGCAAAAACTTGCTACACACATTCAAAATATTGACATTAGTCAAATGATACTGTTTACAACCTGTTCTTCCTGCTCTCAAATAACAGCATCTCATACTTACTCTCCAATGATGGATATCTGGATTTATCCTACCTTGGTTGTATTTTTTATTTTTCTGGTCATATATCAAATACATTATATATTCCTCCTGTGGTGGTGTTAAAATTTCACCAAAAATATACCAAAGGGTATAGTTCAATTCCTCTCTTCTTAAATGTGGGATGGACTTAGTAACTAACTTCTAATAAAAAGAATGTGGCCAAAGCAATGGCATTTGACTTCTGAGAAGAGGTCATACAAGGCATTGTGGCTTCTTGGTCTTACTTGGCTAATTCACTCCTGGGGACTCTGGCTGCCATATAGTGAGGATTCTAGAGCAGCCCTATGAAAGGATCATATGGCAAGAAGAGGAGGCCCCCTGCCACTAGCCATGTGAGGAGGCATCTTGGAAACATACCTTCTGGCCCTGGCCATGCCTTTAGATGACTATAGCTCTTACCAGCTTCTGGGCTGTAGTTTCCTGAAAGAGCCTGGGTCACAATACGTCAGCAAGACTGCCTCTGAATTCCTGAGCCACACCAATTGTGCAATAAGAAGTGCTTATTGTTTTAAACTATTGTGTATTGGGTTCATTTGTTACCCAGCAAGAAATAACTATTAATAATGCATGCACCAAAGTAATCAGTGAACCCAATAAAGGTATCAAATGAAAATATTTCTTAACTATCGATTGTCTCTTAAAAATGGGTAGTTTGTTTGAAATAGCTTCTTCATTCTATAAATTTTTTAAGAAATGGGCTTCACTTATGACTGAAATAACAATAATAATATAGAGTATGGAATTGAGAAATTATAAATACAAACATGTATAATTATGCATGCATTAAATGTATGCATGTAATGTTGTGATCTAACTTGCTGGTACAAACTTGCTGGAAAATAAGCATCTTTTCCTCTGTATCTCTTTCCATGTACTGGCATGTGAGGACATCTTTCTTTCTTAAAGAGGAAGGAATTTAGGATTGGAAGAAGATGTTAATATTGGAAGACTGGTTAAGATGTGAGAAATTGTATGGTTCCTGGCCTGCTCCTTGGGTTAGATTTGATTTCCGACGGTAAAGAAGAAAGAATCATAGGCTGACTTATCCATTCAAGAAAGAATATGTCACCTAGCCTGACAACCATTTGTCTTAGTGCCCAGTGTTCCATAAAATGCAAAACTTTGAGAAGATCATTGTCCCATTCCTTCACACAAACAGTTTTTGTGTTTTTTTTATTTATTAATTTTTTGACAGAGAGAGAGAGAGAGAGAGAGAGATACAGAGACAGAGAGAGAACTGAACTGGGGGAGCTCCCAGTTCAGCATATGGTTCCGCACAGGCCGGGGCCGGGGCCGGGATTCGATCCTCAGTCCCCAGTGCTGCAAAGTGAGCGCTTAACCCACTGAGCCATCCCGGCTTCCTCCACACAAACTGTTAATACTTTGTATTTCAAGTTATCATGAAATATCTTAAGATATGTGGAAGATGCCTTATACAATGTAAGTTAGCATCTTTAGGGGAAAAAAACAAAAAAACAAAACTATTATGGGAGTCACACAATAGCAGTGTCTGGAAGGTTCCAGCGTTTAGCTTCACAGAGGTGGCAAGAGACAAATGGACCGAAGATCAAGAGAAGAGGAAAGGGCAGACCCTGTGTGGTGACTGAACTAGAAAAGTCGTTTGCATGTATGAGAAACTCCTTTCAGGATTCCCAGAAAAACTAGACTCGTCTTGAGAGCTTGTTTGAAGGCTCTAGCAGGGAAGCACATCTACATGTATAATCTAACTGGAGAATGGTCCTCTCCTCTATCAGGGAAGGTCGTCCTCTTTAAGCAGGCTTGTACCTTTGGGAGGGACACACATGGAGAGATGAGAGAGGAAGGGGACAACCAGCTAGCCAGCCAGATCAGCAAAATCAACCCTGAGGTCAATGGGGTGACAGATGTCACAGCCAGATCACCCTCACATCCTAGAATATTCTTAAGGGACAAGTCTCTTAGTAGTTAGGAATCTGATGGGTAAGAAAAGTGCATTTATTTGTAGCTACAATTTGGGAAACACTGGACATACATTGAAGTTGGTGAATGTGCTTCCAACTTCTCAGTTTCTTTCCTTTTTCCCTCTCTTCTTTCCTTTCTTTATTATTTCCTCCTCCCCACCCCTCCCCTGCCCCCCACACACCTTTTCTCTCCCTGTCTCTCCCCCTTTCTAGCTCTCTTGTTTTCCTCCATTCTTTCATCTTGTCCCCTGCTGTTTTGTTCTGTCTTCTTCAGTCCACACTGTTTACTTTACCTCTACAATCTGGGTGCCCTGGCTGAGTTAGGTCTCTGATTCCAGTTGGCTTTATTGACATAGGCTTTTTGCCAGTAAGTGAGCTCATTGTGGGTGTACACACACACACACACACACACACACACACCCTGTTTCACGTTAGACACCTCAGTCTGTTAGTTAAGTCTACTAGCAGTGCTTTTGACCTTAGTCTATGGTCTATCACACATCTTCAGAATTTAGAAAATGCAGTAATTATCCTATGTCATTCCAGACTTCTGTTAATCGGGGATTGAGTGTTACCTTGAAGAGTTTTTGTTGCAGCAGGTTGAAACTTGGCATACATTTTGACAGCCACATGCAATATTTCTTCCTGATTGCGTGGCTCATAGTCACTTAATAATGCATTGTTTTCTGAAGTAAAACTCAGTGAAGGTGCAACATCTGGTTTCTAGTGAAAGAGTCTGACTTAATTTACTCAAATCCCTGGTGTGATTTACAAAGCCCCAAAGAAGGTGGAATGCTTTGACACATTGTAGAATACCTACAGACTGTGTCTACATTGGCAAGGGTTTTTGAAATGGCTCATTTAAGGCAATCAGTGAATCTTTTATTTGGTACCACCCTAATAGTCAAAATGTTTACATTTCTAAATGAAAACCTTTTTTCTTTGGGTAAAAACATTTCCAAAATAAGTAAATGCTTTAGACATTAAAGGCAAAGACAATGTTTTCCTTTGAACAGCAGAGATTGTGAAATGTTTTCCAAATATTCCCAAACATTGTAAGGAAAATGCAAGGATTTGATAAATTCCTGGTCTCAAAACCATTATTAGTAAAATTTCAAGCAAGTTCAGTTTTTCAGTCAGGCCACCAATTCTTGCAGTAGAATTGCTGGATATTTAAAAAAACAAACAAACAAAAAAAACCAAAATCCAAACTTTGGTAAATTGAAAGCTGATGTGAAGAAAATCACCTGGGAAATTGAGCTCAATCCTCACATACATGCATGATTTTTATAAATTACCAACAAGACAGAATTTCAATGTCTTGGGTTTTTTATTTCCATTTATTTGTTTCATTGGAATGGTGAAATCAGATTTTGAAGTATTTCTATTTTAATTCATGTTTACTGAGCACCCACAGCTTAATGTGGTAGATAGTATCAAGGGAAAAGTCAAAACCTGGTACTGGGTTATGAAAATGTCATTGTCATAATAATTTTTTTCTAACTTGTACAATAACTGGTACATAGAGGAAAACAGGTGGTTACCAGCAGGTTTTATGCTTGTTGAGTTCATCTTAACAAAATCAGTAAAGTTTTAGTGAGTTAAATAAATAAAGCTAAATATTCTACCACAAATAAAACTGAATAAATGTAATTTTCTATAAAAACAAATAGGAATTGTTGTCTTAGGTTTAAATGACCTAGAACAATAAATCATTGTAGTAAAGGTAGACGGTCACACAAGAACATCTTATAAACTTTATAATGTCAGGACAGAGTAAGTATAAAACTGACATGAGGTAACCTTCATGTCATCATGGCTAATTAGGTATATTCGTACTGACATCAAGGTACAACCTAGTTAATATTTTTCAGATTTTGCTCTTATCTATATATCAGATCGTAAGGTCAATAAGTATACTTCATTCTCATAGTCTTGTACCAACATGTATAGTTAAAATTTACATCTTTGATTTGCTTTTAAAATCAAGAATGAATTTGAAGAATTTAACTTTATAATTTTCAAATTCTACATCTGTTAAAAAATTATGATAGGATCTGTCATGTAGATTTTTTTTATGTAGCTCTTTACAACCTCCCCAGGTTGTACTTTTTAGCAAGATGAAGCAAGGCAGAATCATCTCAATTACACTGGAGATTTACTAAGATAGCAAGTATACTTGTTCCTTCTGACTATCTACATTTACTCTGTTAACAAAGTCTGTATTTTAATCTGGCTCGCTATTAAATGTAATGTTCCGCTCAGCCTTACAACAGAAATATGTTTTATCCAGTTTCCATTTTAAGCCTTAGTTTTCTTTTATTTTAAATACAATGCAATGCAATAAATTACTTACCTTATAAGATGTTTATGAGTATTAAATATTACAAATTTGAAAATTCTGCTATATATTAAATATGTATTAAAATATTGTGGAGTGCAATAGGAAGATACACAAGATGATATTGCTGATTAATTTTATACTTTGCAAATGGGCAGATACAGAATGTTTCCTACAAATCATTGAGTATTTCCTAAAACGCCTAAGGCAAATTGTGTAAAAACTCTTAGGCCATGGTAAAGATTGTGGCTTTTATTTTGAATGGAAAAGGAATCAATGCAGTATGTTAAGCAGAAGACAGATATGCCTAGCAGTAGTTAAGTGACATAATTAGTGGCCTCAGCAGAAATAAATCTTGGACTACAGTGGTAATTGTGAATACAATATGCAACAAGAGAAAAAGAGAAGTCAAGAATGACCCTACATGTTTCTTAGGCGTAAATTGCTAGAAAGATAGAGTTGTCATTTAATAAATGATAAGCCAAGACCACTCTGGTTGGGATGAAGGCAAAGAAGGAGTTAACTTGGAGAGATACTTCTTGAATATCCACAGGGAGATGTTCAGTAGAAGGTAAGAGGTGGTTATAAAAGTTAGACATGATATTTCTTAACTTACTGATAATGTTTAAATCCATGGCATTTCAATCACTGCTAGAGCTTAGAAAAAAGAACTGAAAGAACTAAATCTTGGGATATTTTGATGTGTAAAGTTTCAGAAAGTGAACAAATTCCAACAACAGCAAAAATAGCAACAAAGTTAAAATTGAATAAAGATCTTGAAATTCCAAATATAAACACACATAACAGGGATGCCAGGGTAGCTCAGCAGTTGAGCACTTGCCTCACAATTGTGAGGATAGGGGTTGGATTCCTGGCCCCACCCTGTGCAAACCCACATGATGAACTACCTTGCAACTGGCAACCGCCAGGAGAGCTCAGTTGTGAAGTGCTTGCCTCCCATCGGGAAGGCTCCTGGTTCAGTTCACACCTTATACAGCCTCACAGGTTTGTGTCACAGCTGATGATGTACAACTACGGAGACTGCTCAGGGCCCTCCCCCTTCTCTCTGTCTCACACTTTTTCTCAAACAAGACAAAAAGAAAAAAAAACCCTAAACAAAAACAAATATAATTCTAAATGATTTATCTAAGGCAACATTTCCCAAACTAATGTAGAATTCTCCTCGAATAAATAGGTTTTGTGTTTAAATATATTTTCAGTATCCTTCATACTGTATCACTTTCTTTGAAACTCTTGATGATTATTTCTGTATTAAAAGTTCTAAGAAACCAAATAGCAAATGAACCTTTTTAGACTGTTAAACGTAATATTTCGAAGCATTTTTTATTTATTATTATTAGGGAAGGCTTTGACATGCAATGTTACGATTCTAAAATTATTTTTCAGTTTCTTTGCTTCATACTCCTAGAATGCCTATTTTGATGTGACTTGCCTATTTCTTTAAAACTAATAGTTAATAAAATTGTCTCCAACTCTGTTTGCATCTACCATAATGGAGAGGTGGAAAATGTCTAGACTTGTGATATCTTTTTAATTTCACAATGACTAGAACTAGACCATAAACTAAAGGAGGAAGGTGAGGGAAAGAGACAATTAAGGATGACTATAAGATTTTGACCTTAGCATCTGGTTAAAGTTATTGCCTGTAACTGAGATGGCAAACGCTTAGAAAATGAATATGAAATCAGGATTGCTTTGTAAGATAGGGACTACGTTAAATTTGAGATTCCTGTTAGAAACCCTAATGGAGATGTCTAACAGGCAATTGAAAATTTGAATCACACTCAGAGAAAAGTTATGATTAGGTAAATTTGAAAGTGATGAAAGTAAGATGCTATTTATGTCTTGATCAGAATGAGGTAACCTAGGGTGAGAGTACAGAAAAGTATACACCTCTCCCAGCTTATTAAAATAGATGTTTTAGATGGAATGAGAAATAATAGCGATTTTCCAATAGAAGTTTTTATAATCATCATTATAACAGTAGAAAATGAAAAGTCAGTTGTAGTAGAAAAAATACGATTACCAACATGTGAACCTTCTTCTGTGGTCTCTTGTAATCTTGTGATGTGTTGTTCAAATCACGTAATAGTTCCATCTCTCTGCCTCTTATCTAGCCCTAAGTGCTTCTCTCTTTTTCCCACCCCTTCACCATCTCATTTCTTCTGTTGTCTTCTCTTGTCTTCCTCTCTCTGTCTCTGTCTGTCTCTGTCTCTTTCTTCTCCTTCTCCCCACTCCCTGTCCAAGTTGTTCATCTAACAGGTAATTTAGAAAAGTTGTCTTATATGCACTATATGGAAAGTTGAAATGCAGACTCAGAGCATTTAGTTGACTTTTAGATTTCTAACAATCAGATCACTTAAAATCACTTAAAATATGATATGCCAGACAGTTTTTTAAGTATTATATTCAGTATCATTTTCCCCAGTACATTTTTTTTTTGTTAACCTAATAGAAAATTTGGATTAGTTTGCAAATATAATAATTTGTGCCAAATATCATTTGGAAAGCTTTTTGCATTTTTATCTTTGTTTGTTTCTTTGTGTGTGTGTGTGTTGATTGATGCTTGGCTTTATAAAATTAATGGTTTTGGAATCATACGCAGTAAGATTTGGACCAGAGTTATCAAACATGAAGGGAAGGCTGATAACATTTGTGTAAAGAATTGAATAATGATGTTTATTTATTAAAGGGTAAATGAATCAGAGGAAAGTCAGAGTCAGATTTTATTAATTATAAGTAACTATTCTCCTCCTTAACAGTTTCAGGAAAATGTGAAAACTCAGCCTTACATTTCTCCACTGCAAAATGACAGCGTTGCCCTTATGGATGCTCCTTGCTTCTCCATGGGAAATGAGGTTGCCCAGTGTTGGGCATATGGTCATAGGTCTGACCTAGTACATGTGATATAGATAATATTTTCTCCATATGGCACAGAGAAATCTAAATGTGTGATGTGCTTGACATTGGTGGTGATTCAGTGAATTTAAATGGATTATGTCTGACAGTATACAGGAAAGCTATCAATAAAAAGCCACACTTCTGATTATATAAATATTTTGTGACTCCCAAAAAATGTTGGCGAATGTAGAAATCACCTCTAATCTTTATAAAGAGATACCATTGAAAATATTTTATTGGTATGTTTTCAGTGAAATTTTAATACCATAGATTCCACATTTATATAGGATGTTCTGTACTTTTTTGTCACATTTTAGTCCAAGTATATTCTCAACTTATTAAAATGTATTAGTTAGTATACATTATAATGAACCAATATTATATATAATGCTCAGGAATATAATGCACAGTATATAAATGCTCTATAATACAGTTATTTTGTTGTAGTTCTATTCAGGTTTAGATTGTTTTACGTTTATTGTGAAGAAAACTATGCTGACCATATTGACTGTTAAGTGTTACAGTTAAAAATACTTAATATTTAAATATAATAGAAACATTTTAAGTTCTATAGTGTATCATCACATTTTTTTTATTTCAGTTGGCAGAATTTGGTGAAGAGGGAATGTCATTTTATAAACCCACTCTTTGAACTAGTTGATAGGAAATTGCCAATACTATGAAATATTTTGTTGGATTACAATAAAAACTGATGGGTTATGTAAAGATAAATAGCAAGTAAGCAGTATGCATTGAGCCCTGCATTTTGCAATATTCAGTCCTGAGTCTAGAAAAAAAAAAATAGTTTAATGTTGATTGTAAATACTTTAGCATAATTAAGTCTGATCTCTTCAGAAATCACCTCCACTTTCTAGTTAAAACATGACTGAACTAGATTTCTTCATGAATCTTTTCTGGAAGTCTTACTTTGCCCTTCAGGAATGGTATTAGTCATTATGTTGCAATTTTGATTATGTGTAGAATATTCATATTTATGTACTTGCTGACACTTCATCCTGTCATGTTTCAAATGCACATGAGTGAGTGGATAATGATGGTGATTTATTATGATAAAGTAACAAAATGACTTAAATTCACCTGAAGGAAAATCTTTACTCCAAGGACAGGTGGTATATTTAGGGCAATTTATAAGCTTTATAGCTTTTTTTCTTTCTGCATTTTCTTAAAACATGGAAATGTTCACCCTTATAAATATGGAAAAAAATAAATGGAGACAGTTCTATAAATTCATTCTCTTGGAAACTAACACAGAAGGGGACGGAAGGGATATTAATTATTTATTCACACATAATATATTGATTGGTTGGCATGTATAACTGACCATCACTCAAAACTGTTTCAGAAATTTAAATATTTCAGGACCTAGATGTTAATAAGTTATAGAGTACATTCATTGATCCACCAGTGTCATTGTGGGTAACTATACGACTTGTCATCTCTAGTTTACATAGGAGCATTTGCATCAGTCACAATGGTGAATTGGTGTTGCAATGAAAATCATATTGTACAAATGCCTTCTTTTTATTAGAATGATACTGTTAGATTTTATTTAACTAAAATATATCCCAATTGGCTAAACATTTTCAAACATTAATACTGATTTAAATAAGTTCAAATTTCCAATGTGAGGTAAATAAAGTAATAGTTCATACAGGGTCTGGCAGAAATAACACACTTAAAAAAATGTATAGTATACTTGAGTGTAGCATTACTTCTGCCAGACCTTGTATTTAATATTATAGAGTAATATGATTTTTTCTGTACTCTATAGCAGGGGTGTTCAATCTACTGGTTTCCCTGGTCACACTGGAAGAATTGTCTCGGTCTCACATGAAATATACTAACACTAACGATAGCTGATAAGCTAAAAAAAAAATTGCAAAAATATCTCATACAATTTTAAGAAAGTTTACAAAATTGTATTGGGTTACATGTGGCCTGTGGGCCGTGGGTAGGACAAGCTTGCTCTATGGTCTCTCTTATTCTTTGCGTATTTAATTTATATGTTTTCCATTCTCTTTTAGGACAGCATGTTATCTAGACTTGATTTTCTCATATCCCTCATTTTACAACTTTACATATTTACTGGGCACTGTACTTTCTAGTTCCTGAGAAATTTTTACAAATTCATTATAAAGAATTCTGTTGTGTATGGAGCAAGCAATCTGACAGCAGAGTATTCTTATCTAAGCTATAAAGGATTAATTAAATTTTCTTTAGAAATGCAAGGCTTTCAGAAAAACAAACAAACAAAAAAACCCACAGATGGAAACCTGTTATTTATTCTTAATGGAGTGATTAAGTGAAAATGTAGGCTATAAATTTGCCATTTGGGAAGTGTTTCTTGATTGTTTATGGTGAGACAACTCTATAGTAATGACTTTGTTTTGTGTTTTATCCCTGGACATGAAATGAGGAGGGCCTGGATCCTGGTCCAGACATCAACACTCTCTGGACATGTATCTCTGTATGAATTGTTCAACTTCAGTGAGACTTTTCCCTCACTTATGAAATGGACAAGAATAATTTCTGTCCTGACTTCAGCAAGTCTTGGGGAATAATAAGAAATGCCATGTTTTATTGGCTATAATGCACTGAAAATGTATAGTAGTAATAATATTATAATTGTTGATATTATTGTATTGCTGACTCTATTTTAATAAACTTCTCTTTAAAAAAAAGATTTATTTTGTTTGAGAGGAGGTGAGTGAGAGAGAGAGACAGACATACAGACAAATGGGGAGGGCCCAGAGTCATCTTCATGTTCATGCATCATTAGTTGTGGCATAGTATCATTCCACACAGATAGATGAGGGGCCATGTGGGACGGGAACTGAACTGGGGGCCTCCCATGGGAGGCAAAGACCTTCACTGCCATTTGGCAGTTACCAGTTGCGCCAGGGCCCAGAGCAGTCTCCATAAGTTGTACGCCATCAGTTTTCGACATGGTTTCATTCCATCCAGGTGGGCAGGGGCCACACAGGGTAAGAACTGATCAGGGGCCTCCTACATGGGAGGCACGCCCCCGCGAGCTGGGGACCAAACCAGAGGGCTTCCACATAGGAAGATTGCCCTGGCAAGAACCAAACTGGGGACCTCCCACATGGGAAATACACCCCAGTTCAGCAGATGTGTCTGTATGGGCCAGGGCTGGGATCGATCCCCAGATCCCAGGGCTGCAAAACGAGTGCTTAGCCCACTGAGCCATCCAGCATTCCCCAAATAATACTTTTAAATATAAAAATGTTGTGGCCTCACCCCTTCCATTTCTGATTCAAATGTTTTCCGTAGGACGGAAGTATTTTAAAGCTCTCATCATAATTCTAATGTGCAGTCCGAAAAAAGATGATGTCTCAGAAAAAGGAGAAATTGTGAGCAAAAGGCACGCTATCTCAACTAGGGAAAACTGTAGAAACATTAAACCCTTGGATAAGGTGACAAAAAAAATAAAAAGAAAAAAAGAAAAAAAAATGGCAGTGACTCTAGGAGGTGAAAAAGTCAGTTGATGAAATTCACTGAATCAGTGAGTGAAAGGAAAGTGATTAGTTGGCACTCAGAGCAGCTAGAACAATTTTCATCTCGCAATAGTCAAGCTTTATACACATTAAAGAACAATTACTCATCCCCCCTATCCTCAACCCTTGGAAACTACCATTGTGTGTTTTTTTCTATGTTTGACTACTCTAAGTACTTTATATAAGTGGAATCACCGTGTTTGTCTTTTTGTGACTGATTTGTTTCATTTAGCAGAATGTCCTCATGGTTCATTTATTTAGTCATACACCACCCTCTAAGGGTTTTATTACCAGGAGGTCCCATGTTATTCAGATAGAGGTTCTCCGCAACCATAGGGTAGTCCACTGATTTGTTACATTGGGAGGTCTCTGAAGCAACCTGTTGCCTGATACTCATTTCTTTTATCAGGGATTATCCAAAAAACTTAGTGCAGCCAAATGTTCGTGTGGCCATAATTTCTATGCTATTCGGCAATGTAATTAGGTCTAAGTTGAATTTATCTCAATGCTCAATTTAAAAATAAAAAGCAATGGGAAGAATATATAAAGTTATGAACTGAAGACCTGATCTGTCATTTGTACTTGCCAACTATTATTTTGATCCTCCAATGTCTTGCAGGAAAGTATATGCCTTAGTTACTTTTCTGTTTTGATTCAAGTGTGCCTTTATCATTACCCAAGAGAATCTGAAAAGTCCAGGCAAACCTTTGCTTTATCTATATCGTGCAATATGAGCCAATTTCCATAAGCATTTAATGTTGGTGGAAATTACAGAGAAATCTCATCCAAACATTTTTATTACATTTACACCTGTTACAAAGTACCGAAACAAATGATTATCCAGAGAAGGAGAAATTGTACTTCAGATGGCGATTTAATAATTCAACTTTTAGCAAAGCACAGAAAATTTATTTTGATATTTCCCATTGTAGCTTCCTTCTGAATATCACTTTCTAAAATCTTCATTCATATTTTAAAAGTAGATCTATGAATTTCTCATTGTTGTCTGCAAGCTTTCCATCATATTGTATCAGAAAAAGACTGTGGAATTCTAGATTTATCTTATAATTTAAGGAAAACATATTATGCCACAGTTTATAGAGACTTCCAAAATTACTGCTTTCAATCTCTAAGTCAAAGGAAACAGATAGATCCAAGGTAAGCTTCTTTCTGTTTCTCTGCTCCCATTACAATTTAGCCTTGACCTTGGTTGACACATTTTAGGGCAGAAGGACAACTGAGCAGGAGTCTCATTTAATGAAAGGCAGAGGACTGTGATAAAGTCCACATGGGATAGAAATGGGAGGAGAGTTGACTTTTTTATAGAAGGATGATGATTAGTAAAAACAGACTCTCTACTCCTTCTGTGTTTCATTCTGTAACAGATTCAAGGCTATAGGACACGTGATCTTAAATTTATTATCTATAGACAGAAATATAGCAGATGCTTTCAACACAAATGTATCCCATTACAGGGACATTCTTACCCTTATGAAATGTTACATTATAAAAAAACAATAAAAAAGTAGCTGAAAGAATAGGTAACGTGAGGTTTATTTTAAGGTGCCACCTCAGTCTAAGGTTACAGGAATTAGTGGAATGTTGAAGGTTAAGCCGAGGATCAGCTTTCACAGATATGTCAAGGACAGCGCAAGGGTCATATTTAAAGAGAATCAAACTGTGCTTTCCTTATATCTTAAACCCTATAAAAAATCTTTATAAATGTGGTGATGTGTGTGGAACATGGAGCTAAGGGTATGGCATATATGAGAGGGAAGGGCATCCAGCATTTTTCTGCTTCTACAGAATCTCAGACCTGGTGAGAGATGTCCCACGTTGTTGAATCCTGCTTAGTCTCCATCTCTGCTCCCATGACTACTTTTTTAAAGCCACTTAATCAAGGTATGATTGCCACAAATACATATTTAATGTATATGGCATGAAAACATGACTATCATCCATGCCATAAACCTATCACCTCTAAAAATGGTCTCCCTTCCTCTTGTTTATTACTATACATGTACGATAAGAACATGTTGTGCGTTATCTACCCTTTTAGACATGGCTTCTCTTTGCAGTCCATTGAGCAACCACAAATGGTGATTAATAATCTAAATGGCTCACGTCTTCTCACTGAATCATTCTGTCCACGTGGCTTGTGCCATTTCTGCGGTGGATGTCCTCAGGTGGGCACTAATGTTTAATACAGTGAAACTCATCCTTTGTTCCCACAGGCCTCTTCCTCATCTCCTTGTTGCTAACTCTCTGATCTTGCTTTTCCAGCTAGGTCAATGGCTTAGTGGTAAGCCATTCTATCCATCCCAGCAGTATGGTAGATATAATACAAGACCTTTGCCAGAGTCATTGAGAGGCCCTAAGTTAATGAACTCATTGTGAAGTTATCCTTTGGGCTCCTTGGAGTACTTCCTGGCAAGTCACGCAGTCCCTTTGCCAAACAAGCTCTCCCTTCCTGTACCAGGCTCAGCGAGCCCCCTGTTGAGTCTTCAGAGCTGTGACTCTGCTTATGAATATGATGTAAATGAGGCTAGATGGCAACACATCCTCAGGAGGGCAAACATTTACTGTGAGGCATTGGCCCAGGTGAAGCCTCCATGTCATTGTTAAACAAGAGGACCAACACACTGCACTCTTCCAGTGAGTGGAGAGGGCCACTTCTGGAGGCCCACAGGGTGAAGGTAAGACTGGAGAGTCAAAGTTCTTGACATGGAAAATTTCCTTGTCCATGTATCTACCTCTCTAGTTTGAGGTCCTCCTTATCAGGGCCCTGCATCTGGTAGGTTTGCTAGCCTGATAGTTCTTCATCTCTAATCTTCAACTGTGTCTGTCCTCCAACCTGCTAAACATAGATTCTCGTTGATGCCAGGGAGTTCTTCTGACTTCCACACTGTGCTTTAACTTGGTGATTAATAATCTAAGCTTGTTATATTTTTTAAATTTTATTTTGATGGAATCAGTGATTAATATTAGTTCTACTCCATCATCATTTACACCCAAATATTGCCCCAGTCTCTCTCTATCTATATATCCTCTTCTACCTACGTCTAGCCCAGCCCACGTGTGAAAACCCTTGCACTCACATAACTATAGCATGTTAGGCATGACCAACTATTAAAACTCCTCCCACAATCAGTAATGAGCCATGGTTGTTAACCATCTAGTGAGAAAACAACACCAGAATCCCATTCTTAATGCCTGCTACCTGAAACAACTTCAAGTACCAACTGTCTTAAAACAGATTTCCTAAAAGTAGCAATTGAATCACAAAATTGTATGTAAATGATTTATTTGAAGGGTGCTCTCAGGAAAAGGGAATGAAGGAAAAGACGAGGACAGAGAAGAAATCTAAACAGTGATGTGGTTTTGACTGGAAATCAGTTTCATTATGATCCTGTGAGAAAGTTCTAAACTTATCAATTACAACATAGAATTACCGGTATTCCCACATTTTGTATTCTTGAGGGATCAGCACAATTTTTCAATAAAGGTCTAAGAAGTAAATGTCTTAGATTTTCTGGGCTATTTAGTATCTGTTGGAAATACTTTGCTATTGTAGTTTGAAAGTCAATGTGTAACTAAAAGTATGTGGCTGTGTCGCAATAAAACTATTCACAAAAACAGGTGATGGCTTGGATTAAAGCAATAGGCTATTTGTAGTTTGCTGTATCCTGCTCTAGGGAAAGATGGGTTACCATTTGGCTGAAGGAAATTCTCCAGAAAAGAGTGTAACTGAATTGTGATTGACCAATATATCCAGCAGTCAATGGATACAGTACACTGGCAGCAAAGGGGATCGGTGTATCCACTACAGGAGAATCAATGAAGGCTTCCACAGGGCAGTGACAGCTGATGTGATTTTTAAGGAGAGCTGATGATATAACATGAGCAAAGGCATGAAAGCAGTTAACAGTGCCATGTACGCCGAGAACTACAATCAGTTTGGAGTAAATTGTGAACAGTGAAACATGAAGCTGAAGAGGTAGATAAGTAGGTTGTAGAGGTCATTAGATATTATCCTAAGAACATTGACTTTGCCTTGTAGGAAATGAAGAGCTAAATCTCGGGGTTTAAAGAAGAGACAGGGTAGTCTCTGCAGTGGAAATGTGGAGCCACAGTCTGTAGTTGCTAAATCCATCTATCTATATAGAGATTGTTAGTCATTTACTCTCTGTAGCACTTAATAAAATTTGCTTGTTTTAATTCTATTTCAAAGCCAGGGTGTGATGATTTAGATACAACTTTGATGTTGCCTGCTGGTGGTGGCAGATATCCTCAAAGTGACATTCTAACTGAAGTGAGATAGGCATCTTTGATCAATATGCTTCCCCCACCCCCAACACACTTCCTTCAGCATAGCAGCAGATGTTTGAAAGGTGTTTCTCTACATGTCAGGGTAGAGTTTATGACTTTGAGATGTAGGCATTTGCTATTGCTGGAGGAAGCCAACCGATCTAGATTTAAGTCATACCTTGGTTACTTAGTCCCAAAGTTTGGCAGAAAATCAGATTCATTCATATCTCAGAGAACCATCATATCAAATGAGAGGTTCTCGTAATGTTATGATCACAACCTCTTGTGATCTTTCTAAAAAAACAATACCAATAACAATATCCTTCTTCTTTTTTGTGACTTCTCTGTATAAACCTTTCATACTTCACTATTTAGTCAAAGGCCAAGGGAGAGAACTAACCAACAGTCTTTTAAAAATACTCTTCTGTCCACATGTAGGATGATTTATAAGAGCAGTTCCCCAGAGAAAGGGAGACCATGCAAGAGTTGAATTCATATCTCAAGCTTAAGATGGCAATTATTTGAACCAGGATGGACTCCGTGAGAGAATGTATAAGAAAACCAATTCTAGAACATGGATCATACATTTAACAGTGGTGGTTTCTGAAAAGTAGGTCGAAGACTTATTTTTCCTCCTTTCCTGCATTTTCCAAATATTCACCCAAACAAACAAACAAACAAAAAACCATGTATTACCTTTCACAATAAGAATCAATAAACTGCTTTTCCATAAAGAAATGGCATTACTTTAGTCTGAATCAGTTCTCTAGTTTAAAAACATCTGTATTCACAAGCATGTGGCAGACACATGCACTGGAAAGTTATTGACATGCACTAATATTTATGTCACACCTTTACTCCAAAAGGACAACTTCAGGTCTTTATATTGTTTAATAGAATAGGAAAAATTTTAATAGCTGTTCTTTTGGAGCCTAAAGGTCCTATAAAACTCTGACATATAATGACAATATGCTGTACAGACATTAGTCCTCCAACCACCAAACTGCTGTTTCTGGAATAAACAATGGAGTGTGCTTCTTGATGTGGTTAGTGTACTACTCAATGTCAGATGTACTTAGAAAAAATAGAGCTTTCAGTAGCCAGGATCAGGTAGTCTGTGAGCATTAGGGATTAACATTATGTTTGCAAATTTGTATTGGGTAGCAATGTCTTGAGCAAAATTAGTACATTTTTAGACAGTGTGCATACTTTTCCTGATTACCATATAAAATAAGTAAATGCTATTTAATAATCACCATAGGAAAAAATGTTTTTGCTCCCATTTTTCCATCTGGCATTCATAGCTCTGTAGAGGTAAGGCAATTTGAACCATACTTCATACTGAAGATTGAAGCGACTTAATCTGCCCATTACTAAAATGAGGAAGCCTGCATGTATACAAAGTGTCAACCTTAGTTGTTCCTCCAGCACTCAGGCCTATACCATCAAACATGGCAGCCAGCTGCTAACTTTCACAGAAGCATAGTAAATTTGTGCCACACAGATCATTTACATGGTTCTCATTCACAAGCGGTGCTCCTTCCTACCCCTCCAGCACCGTATCCAAAATCAAAGTCTTAAATCCCTTCCATGGACATCTCTTTTCCCCTCCCTGTCAAGGAGGAGAGTAATTTCCAAATCCCAGTGTGCTTGACTTTGAATTTCTTTAGGGCCTCTTGCAATAAGTGCATCGTATCTTTTCATCTATTTCTATTTCCACTTCCATAAGGAGTCCTTTAAGTATGATCATATATATTAAATGTGACTGACACCAATTTTTAAATTAGAATGACTAATTGAAATTTAGCATGTTTCTTCTGAAAAGTTGCCAGTGGTAAGTCTGTTAGTCTCTCCTAATCGAAATATTCATTGAACACCCTATTTATGGATTTCATGACTTAAGGCAATAGGAAAACATATGATTTTCTGAATTTAGCTCACAACTTTTGTTTAGTCTTTTTAATCTGACTCAAAGGCTGAGACATAATTTAATGGTTATCCTTGAATTTCTCTCTCTCTTTTTTTTTTTCTAATAGAAAGAACTGATATATTTTCTTTATAAACTTAACACTTCAACAGAAAGCCACTATCAACATGGAAAACTTCTTCATAATGAGCACTATTAAATAATGGTTGGGGATTTTTTAGACACCTCAGCTATCTTAATAAAGACATACATAAATGCTTTAAATTGTCTTTTTCCGGGTATACCAATTTGTCTTTCCTATGATCCCTGATTGTATTATTACTTTTTTATTTTTCTTTCTTCTTCTTGATCAGTGCTGTTCAGTAAAACTTTCTGTAAGGCCAGGAATATCCTAGATATGTGCTATCCAAAATGGTAGCCACAAGCTATATGTGGCTATGGAGCACTTGAAATGGAGTTAGTCTGAGTGAAGAGCTGAATCTCAAATTAAATAGCCATGTATGTCCAGTGGCCACGGCTCTACAGAATGAATGTAGATTTTTGTTACTGGTAGCCTGACTTGATATAACTGGTTTTATTGAAATGATAATTTAAGCTTTAACACTGGAACAAAAAATAAGGGGAGCTATCCTTTAGTATTAGGGTCTGCATTTTCCTATAATATTTGGCCCCTGTTATGGAAAAATAATACCTATGTTTTCCCATTCTCTTTATAGATTTTGAACAAAGAACTTAGCTGTCCATTGAAAAATGTTGATTCTCCATACTGAGATAAATTCATAATTTGTCCTGAAGAAGGGTTTGGGGAGTAAAATTGACAGATGCTGTTAAGCAGAAAGAACAAAATTCACATAAATCTCTGTCCCTTAGTTTGGAAATGTGGGATGGTGACATTTATAGAAAGATTCTACCCCTTCAGCTTTAGAGATAATGTTATTTCATCAACTGTTAAAGAAGCGGTCTGCTCTCCAGTTACCTTATAAGCACAACCCTATGGGAAAATTCACTTCTCCTGGGATATAGAACAATTCTAAAAGACTTGCTTTTCTGTCTTTATTTCTATCTCTGGAAAAGTTTCACTCAGAGACCCAGGGACTCTGGTTTGATAGAGAAACTACCGGAGAGCGGAATCGAATGACATTCTTCTCCAAGCTCAGTTAGGGAATGTGCTCACTCCTGCGCACATACATCTCCCACTTGGTGGCAAGGGAGTTCAACCCAGTGTTCACTTTTACAATGTTGCATCCTTTACACTAGCAGCTTATTACCTTTTTCACTATAGAAAGTCCTGAAATTTCACCCTGTGGTGTTCAGAAGTCAGTCACTGTTCATTGGAATGTCCTCAAGAGCTTAATGACTAGAATTTTATGTTTTCTTTCTGTCACCCTGGGCTTACAGCAAAGTACCCTGGATAAATGTTGACTCAGCTATATCCACTTCTTAAATTAAAGTGCTTTACTTGCTGTGTCCCAACTTTTTAAATCAAATACAGGAAACAACACAAGTGATATAGCTTCTCCATATGCCATGGTTTCAAAATCAATAGAACTTTAATTGCCAAACAGGTTCTTTAAACTTTAATGAAGAATGGATTAGTTGGTGGACTCAGAGAAACTCAGGCTTCTATCACAAGTTCTATTCTAGGGTCCTTTCAGTATTTCTTGAAAGCTATTAAGTCACACTTTCTTAGGTCTAGTGTTTCAATAACCCACATTTTTAAGTAAGAGACATCTAAATTATTTCAAAGGAAAAGGCTCTCATTTCGTGAGCACATACTGTTACTCTTTTCAGTAAAATTCACAGATATTGCTTTAGTCACTTTCAACAGGTTGTTAACAAGGAAATTATGTTGAGCAGGTGGTCAGTGAACCTGTTTCTTCTTTCATCTTTCATTGTCCTAAAACTACTTAAAGGAGAGCTAGACACACAATGTAAATCAATATTTATACAATAAATAGCGAATTCTCTAAGACAACTGGCCTTGCGCCTATGTAATCTTAAAATGAGGTGTAGTTATATAAACAAATAGTCTAAAAATCCATACAAGTTCAATATTTTTTAGTTTCAATTTGAATCTAGTTTACATTTTTATTTTTTATCTCCCAAAAATCAAGGGATTACATTTGAAGATATAACATTTATATAACTTCATTATGCATTTGTTTAACAAAGGGAGGACAGTAGTTGAAATCAATAGTTCTATATTCCCCACATTAGGGGAAGATGGGATGGCTCAGCACTCACTTTGCAGGGCCGAGGACCGAGGATCGAATCCTGGCCCTGGCCTGTGCGGAACCATATGCTGAACTGGGGAGCTCCCCCAATTCAGTTCTCTCTCTCTCTGTCCAAAAATAAATAAATATAGATATATATATATATTCCCCACATTTGATGCTTTTCCACCTGAGTTATCTGATCCAGCCAAGGAGATTTTTGTAAGTGGAGTCCTCATACGCAAAAAAGGTAAAAACTGTCATTTCTGGCACTCTGTGGGAATTTCAGTTATTTTTTCATGGAATTGATATTGAAAGAGAACATTCCATAGCATAAGACTCTGCCTAATACTGTGAAATAAGACACAAACATCTTTGTATTCATAGATTTTCCATTCTAAGAGAACAAGATAAGTCAATCAACCAAATACACGTAGATCAGTTGGAAATAGTGCTATAAAAAAAAAAAAGTGAAGCAAGGAAGAGCATAGGGCATACCATGAGGGTGGTGGGGGTGGCAGCAATTTTAAATATACCTGTAGTAACAAAGAAATTCGTTTTTGTGAAAGTGACGTTAGTAGATGGCAATGAGGAGAGGATGGAAGTCTAGTGATATTCAGTGGGAAGTTGTTCCAGGCAGGGAACATCAGTTGCAAAGGTGCTGAATAGAAGCATACCCATAGTGGATACAGCAAGGTGGCAGTGTGCCTTGAGGTGACTGAGCGATGCAGCTGGTATTGGGTGATGATGTCAGATAGATGAATAGAGTCAGACTGTAGAGTAGGCTATGTGGAGTCTTGTTGATGCTTATAGGTACTTTGACCTTTACTCTGAGAAAGTTGGGGTGAAATTGGAAGATTTTGAACAGAATAAATCCATAGAGTACTTTCTATTTTTAAAAATTAATTCTGTACATTGTGTTCATGATAGAATGTAAAGAGAACTACGGTGAACATTAATACAGTAAAACCCTGATGAAAGATAATAGTTGTTCAGACCCAAGTTATAATATTTAAAAATAGCAATATTCTGGATATATTTTGAAAATAGAGAAAACTTAAATAGCCAATACATTTAAAATGTGGTGTTAGCCAGGGAGTGATTGAAGAATTTTTATTTATTTATTTATTTGTTTATTTATTTTTACATTTAATGTTCCTTCCCCATGCCCCCCCACCCCAGCCCTCCTCCCTAACCTCCCCACCCCCATCCCCAGGCAACTGCCAGACCACTGACTGTGTCCAAGAGTTTTTGTTTCTTTGTTACTTTCAGTTTTGTATTTCATTTATGAGTGAGGTCATATGGTTCTTGATTATTCCAGTCTGACTTAGTTCACTTAAGATATTTTCAAGGTTTATCCATGTGGTCACAAATGGCTATATTTCATCTTTTCTTATTTCTGAGTAATATTCCGTTGTGTAACTACACCACACCTTTTTATCCAGTCATCTATCGGATGACACTGGTTGTTTCCATGACTTGGCCACTGTAAACAGTGCTGCGATGAACATGGGGGTACATCTATCTTAGTGAATTAAAGTTTTAAGGTTTTTTGGGTAGATAACCAGAAGAGGGGTTGCTGGGTCACATGGAAATTTCATTCCTAATTTTTTGAGGAGTCTCCACACTACCTTCCACAGTGGTTGTACCAGTTTACATCCCACCAGCAGTGTATGAGGGTTCCTTTTTCTCCACAGCCTCTCCAGCACTTGTTACTCCTTGTCTTGTTGATTATAGCCATTCTAACAGGGGTGATGTGGTTCTCATTGTGGTTTTTATTTGCATTTCCCTAATTGCTAGTGATGTGGAGCATTATTTCATGTGTCTGTTGGCTGTTTGTATGTCTTCAGAGGAGAAATGTCTGTTTAGGTCTTCTGCCCATTTTTTAATTAGATCACTCGCTTTTTTGTTGTTGGATTGTATGAGTTCTTTATATATTTTAGATATTAGCCCCTGATCAGAGGCATTACTTGCAAATATATTCTCCCATTTGGTTGGTTTTCTTTTTACTTTGTTGATGGTGTCCTTTACTGTATAGGACCCTATCAAATTGAAGAATTTTTGACCTGTTATCTATGCAGTACTTCTCAGACAGTCAAGAGGAGATGGATAGTAGGGCAGAGACATGCATCTGTAGTCAGAAGAGCTCAGGCTAGAGATTAGGAAGCGGGAATGATCAGTTTAAATTCATGAACCTGTATGAGCTCTGTCCAAGCGAGTGCCTACAGATAGCAAAGAAACGAGGTGTGAAAGAGCTCACTGGTAACTCCAACCTCTAAAAGTTCATAAAATCATGAGTTATTCATTAGTGAAGGCAACAGGGAAGGGGCGACAAACAGGAGGGCCTGCTGACCTTGGAGCAAAGTGAAGAGGGTGTTTGAAGAGGAGGCAGTGACAACCGTGTCAAATGCTGCCGCTGCATCAAGCTCTGAGGGCTGAGAGCTGACCGTTGGACTTAGCAGCTCATCAGGGGGGTTGACAACAGCAGCCTCGGGAAGTCTGGTGGTGAGAGGTGGATTAGAAGTTTCAGGGAAGCAGAGAGATGGTAGCTGGAGTGACATATGAAATCAGCAGAGGTTTTCGTGTGTGTTTTTAATAGGGACAAAGAGCAGAATTTCTGGAGGGAAGTTTTAAACACATGAAAAGTTCACAAATGAAGAGTTGGACCTAAATAACAGAAGGTACAGCCCATCCCTAATCAGAGGAAGAAAAGCCAACACATAAACCTAGATACTGGGAAGTAGAGAAACTGAAGAGGCAGATGGAAGTTTTCTTCTGGCAGCTTGTCTGTCTTTGGTGAAGTTGAAAGCAAGTGTATCTTATAATGGAAAGAATTGTAGGAGGAGCCAGAAAGTTTGAAGAAAACAACCATCTATGACAGTAGTCTTTAAAATGCTGCTTGGCTTTTCCCTGTAGATGAATCTTAAGAAATACTAATGATTTCTCTTACATATTTTAACATTAATACCCGTATTACAAATATTATAAGAGGTAGTTTCTGATTTGTGTAATTATTGACATTTAGAAGTTAAAATTTTGCATCACTTTAAAAATTCATTTAGTGGACTTTGCATACAGTTCTAAACCCTCTATTATTCAGTTTAAACTATAATATGAACAAGCTTTTCTCTATCAGACATGTTAACATTATCCCTTTTTCTGTTAGAAATGGAACTTCAGAATTTAAATCTAAGGAGATACATTTATGCTTAAAAATATTTTACTGTTCATCTTTTCATACTTCTCTATCAGTAAAGTAGATAACTTTTTAAAATTTTGTTGTGGTGTAAAGCAGAAGTTTAAAATTATTTTCTGGAGTGAAACAATCTTAAAATTATTTGTACTCGATTGACAAATGTAATAAGAAATTATATAATTGTAATTCATAATGTAATTATCAATACAGTTTATGTATTTAACTATCAACACTGTAGTAGGTGGATCCTTTGGAATCACCTATGATGAGGGGTCTGAGTTAGAATTGTGGAGGTTTACTGAGGCTGAGGTGCAGGTGGGGAAGTGGGTAACACCTGAGAAAGGTAAGAGGAAGAAAGGAGATTAGGAGGGTGAGCCTCAGACCACGATGGAAATTTATATTTGATGAACTCTTGCCGAGCTAACGGAGACTGCTGAGCAATGATTTTCCGTTAGAGAAATGTTGAGCTGATCAGCAGTAGCCAAACCCATAATACCCCCTGTACACAGTGACTGGCTGCAGGCTGTCCAGCAGGAACACGGCCTTGGCTGGAGAGAGGAAGCGTCAGGCATGGAGACATTAGCATCTGGAGGCTTTCAGAAAGCTGTGAGCCTAGGGGTGCCTAGAAAGTTCCTTCCCAAAGAGAAATCTGAGCAGCGCTTTTCCATCAATCCCACAGACTGACAAACTATTCGCTGAAAATGCGTTCTTAATGGGCTGGATGGACTTCTGCATCAATGTACATGTATCAGTGTGGATAAATATCATTTCATTATTACAATGATTCAGGGTTTAGAATCAATTACATTGTGTATGCTTGTAAGCCCCAAGAAACCGTGTCCAAATAAACAAGCATGTATTTAATTATTTCTGAATATATACCAATGATCATATCATTTCTAATCATTGAGAATTATTTGTAACAATTGGTCAACTGACAATTCAATCAGGCTTCTTTTAATTTTGATGCAATTAAAGAATTTTCCCCAAATTATTAGAGTCATTCAGTTTCTCAGTACCTAGGAAATATTATCCAGTTTTAACAAGATTTATCAAATGATAATAAATTTGCCTTTAAAATTTTTCATCTAATGATTCCATGTTGAAACTACATAATCAGAAAGAATTATAAAATTCATGTTTTTATTGCATATATATTAGCACAATAACTTTTTATGCAACATTTTCATTGTAACATGCATTTAAATATGTTTCACCAAAACTTTTGAGCTATGTGCTTAATTTATTCAGTTTACAGTATATGTCTGTGAGCAAATATAACTAGAAAAACAAGTCATTTTCTTTTTTTTTTAAGATTTATTTATTGTTTTTTGACAGAAAGAGAGATACAGAGACAGAGACAAAGAGAAGGGGGAGGGCCCAGAACAGTCTTCACACTTGCACATCATTGGTTTTTCTGCATAGTTTCATTCCACAGGTGGGCGGGGGCTGCACAGGGCAGGAACTGGGCTGGGGTCTCGCCCCAGTGAGAACTGAACTGGGGGCATTCCCCAGCTTAGCATATGGGTCAGCATGGTCGGGGCCGAGATTCGATCCCCCGGTGGCTGCAAAGTGAGCACCTAACCCACTGAGCCATCCCAGCTTTCCCAAGTCCTCATTTTCTAACCAAGTGTCTTAGACATTTTGTTTCCAGGAAATTTTTACTTTAGTTTTTAACTTAAACAATACTATTAATGCATATTCCTGTGATATATCTTGCTCTTAATTCTAATTCTATAATAAATGGATATAAGGCATAAACTCTTGCCCTAAGTTTGTTGTTTTGATGAACAAGGCACTACCGCCTTTACTTTCTTATAGAAATGTCTGCCCAGGCTCACAGGATACTCCTTCAGGAATGATTCTTTCTTTGACAAGAGCGACAAGAAGGAAGAGGTGAGGTAGTTAAATAACAATTGTCAGTACTTCTTCAACATCACTACAATATATTACAGTACATCTGATTTCAGAATATATCACTGTTAGCCAAAGCACATTGTTTTTAGATACCATTTTATGTCCTTAACAGAATAATGTAGAAAAGATAAATACTTGTGTTCCTACAAGGTGCCTTGATCACAGGAGGTGTCTTGTTACCAAGAATTCATATTCTGAAATCACCTTTTTGTTTGCTTTTCTACAGTTTTTATGTTTGGGGCAATGCACCATGGTAAGATTGAGGATGGTGATGATATGGACTTTATGTCAATTGTTTGAGGATTACTGCACAGAGGAAATGTGAAAGAAGAAATTGATACCTATGCTGTACGCATGTTCCTAGATCTGTTTAAGGGTTAGTACAGGTGGAAGTTGTACGTCTGGATGTTGATTTCCTTAGAACAGTTCATGTCAAGGAAAAGTTCTGTGTACTTCCTGGGGTACACACACTCCAAGGGGCAGCCACTGATCTGGAAGAAAAGGTGAATTAATCCTCTGGAGAGTTGATTCTCAAGTTGTAATGATTTTACCCCCTGGGATACCATTGACAACGCCTAGAGACATTTTGGTTACTGCAAATGAGGGATGCTGCTAACCATCCTGAATTCACAGGACAACTCCCACACCCAGCAAAGAGTTAGCCTGTCCCAAATGTTCGTATTATCAAGATAGAGAAAACTGTCCTAGAGCCTCACAACCAGATGAATGTGAGGTCCAAAGGCCAGTCTCCACAGTATCCCCCAGTGTGTTAGAAAATGCAGACCCCAGGGTCCCAGGTGATGCTTATTCATGTTAAAGTTTGAGAGGCCTGAAAGTAAGGAGATGCAGTCAGATTTCTAGCACCACTGATGGGCCAGCTCACAACCATTCCAGATGTACAATGGGACACTGTTTTATACACTTCAAAACGTTTAATTTCCCTTTTGTTACATCTGTAGGAAATGTAATGAAAATATTTTTGGATTAACTAAATGCAAGATAAACATTGTTCTTATGCATCTTTAACACTGGCAATGAATTAGATATAAAATAAAGCCTTTATATAAAAGACAATATTACATTTGAAATCAAGACATCTATTATAACCAAAAAATAGTAACTTTTTTTGTCTTTTCCTTTCCAAATTGAATTTAAAACTTTTAAGCTACTCAATAAGACAAAATACATCTGGTAACGCATCTGCCTCAAACCCAATTTATATGTAAACATTGCTCCTATACCCATTTTGTTTGGGATGATTTGTTTTCTCACAATTCAACATGAGTCCTCAAGCAATACTTATTTTCCTTTGCTTTTCCATTTAGATTTTTTTTTTCAACTAAAACAAGTGAATAGGGGTAAAGCATATAACAATTATTAATGTAAACTGTTGCACATATCACAAGAGCTAAATTTATAATGTAACAGAATTTCATCCCCTTTCAAACTATTTCCTGGTGATAAAGGTTATTAATTATTTCAGGTTGAAAAATTACAACTGAAATTTTTCAGTTTTTATATACTAAGATGTGTTCTAAATTCTTTCAAGCTACTTGTATCTGAA
Organism: Craseonycteris thonglongyai; assembly: GCA_004027555.1. Taxonomy (NCBI): domain Eukaryota; kingdom Metazoa; phylum Chordata; class Mammalia; order Chiroptera; family Craseonycteridae; genus Craseonycteris; species Craseonycteris thonglongyai. The sequence continues at coordinate 31,362 of PVKE010006708.1, forward strand.
CTTTTTGGGGAATGTCTAGTATTTTTTTTTATTGTTAAATTTAATGGGGTGACATTGGTTGGTAACACTTAGGTAGTATTCTTTTTCTAATATTTATTTATTTATTTTTAATTGTTTTTTGACAGAGAGAGAGAGAGAGAGAGAGAGAGAGAGAGAGAGAGAGAGATACAGAGGCAGAGAGAGAACTGAACTGGGGGAGCTCCCAGTTCAGCACATGGTTCTGCATGGGCCGGGATTCGATCCTCAGTCCCCGGCGCTGCAAAGTGAGTGCTCAACCCACTGATCCATTAAAGAGTCTGTTCTTTAAGAAAATCTGGGGATGCTGGAAGAGTTCAGTGGTTGAGTGCTTGCCTTGCAATTATAAAATAAGGGGTTTGATTTCTGTCACCAGCTCGTACAAACCCATATGCTGAACTGCAGTGCAACTGGTAACCACTGGGATGGTGGTGAAGGTTCTCATCCCCCATGAGGGAGATCCCCAGTTTGGTTCCTTGTCTGCACAGCCCCTGCCCACCTGTGTGGAACAAAACCATGTTGAATACTGATGACTACAACTATAGAGACTGTTCTGGGCCCTCCCCCTTCTCTCTGTCTCTCTCTGTCTCTGTCAAGAACAATAAAATAAATCTATATATATTAAAAAAAATAAAAGAAAATCTGGTATATCATAGAATATTACATTTGGGCGAAAACTAAAGTTTCTTGAGAAAAGTGGAATCTGTTCATATTATTGTAAGTTTTCTTTCTTGTTAGTATAACTACCAGCATGTAAGCTTATTTCTTGAACAGAATTTTACTGGAATAAAATAAATATTCAATTCCTTTATAAATCTTTTGATAAAAGTATCCTGCAGTGTGGAGATTAAAAAATAATATTTAAAATAATCTTTATTGTTACATTAGCATATTCTTATTCAAGGCCTTTTATGCCTCAATTGCTCTAATAAACTGCGAATTGCTTTCTCTGTTTTTGGCCCCTCCTCCTGCCATTCTTTATTGCACCTTTGTATAGCTTTCAATATGCCATTATTCTTCTCAGAGTTCATTGTATTCTTCTTTGATGGATCTAAGATTGTGCCTACACTGTAGGCTTCTCTCTAACAAAGCTCTCCCTTGTGTAGTTACAATACCTTCATCTAGATTCAGTCACGCTGGCTGTCCCTACCCATCTGCCCCCTACATACCCTATCTGTTCTGCATCTGTAACCTCGCTCACTGTGTTTGTTTTGGTCTAGGATACCTTGGTTTCAGCCTTCTGCTGGGCCAAATCACAGTCACCAGTGAAAGGCTTAGCACAAATTATTCGTGAAACCCTCCCTGAAAGATCTATCTCTGGTTCATAATAATAGCAATCTTTTTTAACTTTCTCCAGAAGTCTCTATATTACTAAATATATTGCATGGTGGAAAATAAGTCTATTGTTTCTTCATTTTAAGATGTATTTTTATTATTTTTGACAGAGAGAGAGAAATACAGAGAGGAGAGAAGGAGTAGGGCCCAGAGTAGGCTTCATGGTTGCACATCATTGGCTTTTCTACATAGTTTTATTTTGCAGGGCAGGAACTAGGCCGGGGTCCCACCCCGGTGAGAACTGAACTGGGGGCACTCCCCAGCTCAGCATATGGGTCTACACAGGCTGAGACCAGGACTCAATCCTCGGTCCCGGAGCTGCAAAGCAAGCGTTTAACCCACCGAGCCATCCCGGCTTCCCCTATTGCTTCGTCTTGCTAGTCAATAAGGTGCAGCTGTGGTTAAAGGCAAGGTCTTCCAATTCCACCTATTGTAAAATATTGTTTCACATGTGAACAGTCATTCACTAGCCTAGAATAATGCTTAAATTACTCAATTGTATATGCCATGGTTTCTTCATTTATGTGACTTTCCCTAACTGGTAGGATCATCATAATTACTTATTCTATGAAAAGTACTTGTCATTGTGGTAAACACTCAATTCAGATAAGACGTATATGATCATGACCACATTATTATCGTTATTGTCATCATCTACCTAATAGAATATAAGTTCATTCAATGCAGAGGCCAACTGTTATACTTGCCCTAGAACTCTATACACATAATTAATGCTGAGCACATTTTAATGCCAATAAATATTCAGTTATTAGTTTATTTCATTCTAGCTTCTACTCCTCTAGCTTCTACTTCCTAGGCTGTGCTGAAGTTACTCTATTTCTTTTTATATAATTTTTTTTAATATATATTTTATTTATTTTTGACAGAGAGGGAGAGAGAGAGAGAGAGAGAGAGAGAGAGAGATACAGAGACAGAGAGAGAACTGAACTGGAGGATCTCCCAGTTCAGCATATGGTTCCACACAGGCCAGGGCTGGGATTCAATCCCCAGTCCCCGGCGCTGCAAAGTGAGCGCTTAACCCACTGAGCCATCCTGGCTTCCCCAGTTACTCTATTGGTATTGTCTTACATCAGGTCATACTATTATGTACTGTAAAATCTTGCAGTCTTTATTTTTCTACAATGACAATGAAGATTTTTATCAGAAAAGTATTGTAAGCTGGACATTCAACACATGCATTAGATCAGGTCCTCTGTAGACAGATATGAGTAGGGAGTTTTATTATAAGCATTATAAAATGAAACTTGCTTACAACAAGCTTCAGAACACTGTAAAATTTCATTTGGGGCATACTTTCACTTTACATTTTGCGCATGTCTGTTTTTCTTTTCTTGTCTCTAGAATTCGATAGGCTGGGTTTATGTCCTCTTTCTAGAAGATCATACATTCACCTCTATAAATTTACCACACTTCCTCGTCTTGCATTCTCCACTTTTTAATAACCCCAGCTATTTTGTTAGAGGCAGTTTGCTTGTAACATAAATTTTTTTTTCTCTCCAAAATGTCAGTTCTGGTGAGAGAGGTACTGGGATTAGGGAGATGCTCATGATTGAGAACTGTTTCTAGGGAAGCCAGATGAATAATAGGCATGTGTGTGCACGCATATGCCCACATACACATAGACATTTATCCTTCGGAAGAATAGCTCTACTTATGTATCTCACAGGCTCACAGGGAGTTAGGTCTTAGGATGTGTTTATAGAAATATGGAGATTAACAGCCTGTGTCGATGATATTCCTGTGGACTACTATTCACAATCATTGCAAACATAGTTATTGTGGGCCTATATGTGAAAGACAATGCATTGTGTGCAGTGGAAGATACACAAATGATTAAAACCCACATATTCCTGGTAAAATTTATAATATCAAGATTATTGATTATTTGATTCATAGTTGCAATATGGACCACCACATGTAGAGGATGTTATAAATCATATTATATTAATCAGGACGGTGAAAGGAAAAGATGTTTATAAAAAAGATTGATTGTTTAAAGTATATGAAAAAAAAAATAAGCCAAGAGAGAGAAATGAACAACATGCATGGCACTTATTTTTGAGTTCTAGTAACTGTATCTGGAAGATATATATACTCTGGATTAGTGTTTTTGTGGATATTTCATTATATAAGCATAAATTATTACATCATTGTCTATTGGTGATTGATTAAATTCCCATCTCTTCTCTCCTCTCCAGCCTTATTCTGTGACCCTGGAGCCTCCTCTTCTTATTTCTTTGTTGTTTCTGATCCCTCATAACATGGGCTTTCCATGCAAGCTCATGGCTGTGAACTGACCTACACCTGTTATCTTTTTGGTTTCAACTTCTATTTTTTGTTTTCAATTACTACCTTTTTTCATTATCTCTATAATTTTAGGTCAAATTCTTTAGAGAGAATTCGGTCAGTTTCACTTTC
>PVKE010006708.1:35250-53395 GCA_004027555.1 Craseonycteris thonglongyai
CTAGCTCCCAGTTCAGCATATGGGTCCGCACAAGCCGGGGCCAAGATTCCATCCCTGGTTCTCGGCGCTGCAAAGTGAGCGCTTAACCCACTGAGCTATCCTGGCTTCTCCTTAAGGAACATTCTTAAACCTCGTATAGATTTCCTTAATAATCTAGATGCTGTACCACTTAGAAAGCAAGTCACATACATACATTTTGATGGACAAAAATTGTGAGTCTTAGGTTAATTTCAGAAGCTTCTTAAACAAAAGCTGCCTTTCTACTCCCAACACCTCTCACATCAAATGTGTGGCTTTTCCACATGAAGCAATTCTCCAGTTCCCTACAGATACCAATTCGGCGTCCTAGAATTTAATTCAACTCTGGCCCTAGTGACCCAAATTCAGTGCAGACCCCTCAGTCCCACAAAACTGCCCCCCATTTCAGACACCGAGTGTAAGTAGTGGGTTCCTAGGTTCCCCACATTTTGACCGATGTGGCTGCAAATCAGAGGTTCACAGGATCCCCTCCTCTGGTATGATCATTTGCTATTATTGCTCATAGAACCCAGGGAAACAATTACTTACTATTAATGTTTTATTATAAGGATGTTAGAAGGGATACAGATGAATAACTGGATATTAAGGTGCATGGGATGAGGTCTGGAAGCCTCCTGAGTGCCTGAGCTTCTGTCTCCATGGAGTTTGGGGCATGCCAGACTCTTAACATATGGATGTCACTGACCTGGAAAGTCTCTGAAGTTCTTTAGTGTTTTCATGGATGTTCTAGTCCACAGTGGTGACGGTGATTGATGAAATCTTTGGCTGTTGGTGATTAGCAAATCCCCATTTCTTCTCCCAGCTTCAAAGGCTGGGAGTTTGAGGTGTGGGGTTGAGAGTTTCAACCCTTTCTAATCACTTATTTGGTTCCTCAGGCAACCAGTCCCCATCCCGAAGCTATCTAGATGCACATCAAGCGTCACCTCATTATCAGAGATTGAAAGATGGTTGAAAGGGGCATGTTATGGGTAACAAAAAAATGTTTCTCTCACTCCAATTGCCTCTGAAATTACAAGGGTTTTTGTTGCTCTGTGCCAGGAATGGGGGGCAAAGACCAGATCTATTATGTCTTAATATATCACAATATTATAAGGAGATTATGCTGTGAAATCCAGTAACTAGAGCCACTGATTTACAAATCAGACTTTCCTCATCCTGTGGTGGCCCAGAGAAGATGGTTCCTTTCCTGAGATTATACTCAGGAGAGTCCCTAGAAGGACTGTGAACTGGCAAAAACTACAAGTCATTTACTTAGTGAGAAAAAGAAAATGCATTTGCTGATCCATGAAGAGACAATGACAGCGTTAACAAAGTTAGCATGCAATTCTGGACCGTCCAGCATCAGCTAAAAGTAAGTCAGAGGGTCCAATCTCTTTTAGACCTCAATAAAGCACTATGTAAGGGGGGTTTTGATAATATCATTATACCTTCCATTTATTGAAATTTTACTTTTTGCATGTTAACATTTTATCCAAATATTCACTAACATGCACCAGATAGATAGTAAACAGTACTATGCTATATCATACTCGTTCTAATCATAAGTACCACCTCAAAATGTTTGACTTATTTATGTTTTATAGAAGAAGAAATTGAAATCTGGTAATTAACTTCCCCATAATATTAGACCTACTATATTTAGGTCCTGATCTAACTCCAGACTTACTCTTTCACTATATCATGAGTGCTGTGCCCTCTTTACGTCTATTTAGAAAAAATAAAACAGTTGGCACTGGTTGTATCAGAGAGTACATGTCAACTGTAGACTTGAATTGATCATACAATGTCTCCCGCAGTTTTCATACCTCTTAAAATGAAGACGATAATGCATCTTTTACTCTTGTACCATATCAGGTACTTCCAGCCTGAAAGAGTGTGCTTAACATGCGTTTGCTCTGTAACACATGTGATCCCAAGTATTCGATACATAAGAACCTTGAAGAAAGTTATTTGGTGGAAAATGCCCTAAGTGTATTCAGGAACTTCAATATGAACAGAAGATGTGTCTAAGAAAATAAATGAAAAATATGCTCTAAAGGCTCTTTTTAGACTGATTAGGCTTTTCCATTTGTGTACTATATAAAATTTTACTAGAATGTTCAAAATTAAACCACATTAAAATAATCAAAGCCCTCTTAGAAATGACTCCATAATAATGATTGGGACTTGAAGATACAGCTGGTTTTGGTTAAGTACTGGCTCTTGAAAATTATTTGAAGTAAAATGAAAAGTTAGAAAAATCTTTCCTTTCTAATTGTGCATATTTTAGAAACATTAATGTATAGTGTGATCAAGTGGGAAATATGGCACACAAATAAATTGCTGTGGTTTTTAAATTCAGTATCCCTTTGAAAAACATACATATTGAAAGGCCTGATAATATGGCAGAGCTATTTATATCAATCAAATATCACCAGATTTTGTTCTCCCTGTGCCAGCAAATTTCTCCTTTATTTTGCTTCTGGCTACTCAGGCAACCAAATCATGTATAGTACTCTTTTCCCCCAGCCCCAACCTTTCATTCATTCAAAGGGTTTAGTTTATAAATTCCCAGTTATTGTATGAAGAAAGTTTAGACACACTGTACCAAGAATGGCCTAACTTTGAAGCCAGGCCCTGAGTTGAATTGGTTCATGCCTCTTCTTTGTGATCAATCTGCCTATAAACTAGGCCAGAGTAAAGAAGGTAGCAGGTTACAGTGAAAATACTATGCAGTGGATCAAGAGTTTTAGCTTCACGTATAGGTATAACATGATTTAGAAAATATTTCAAAGACAATAGGCTCCCAATGAAAGTATGATATTTGTGATGATGATGATGATGATTAATATTAATAGCAATACACGTATGTTACAAGTAGCATGTAGCCTCAGATTCTTAGGGACAAGAGGGTTTGGAGAAATGAATTATTATATCAGTTCTTTCATCTCTTTGAAGAACTATAATCTCCCCAAAGTATTTTTTTTTCTTTTTTAGTATTTGCATTGTCTCTTTTCCTTTACTGGGAGGCCTTGTTTCCACTGTATTACACATTCTTTATTTGAAAGCCCACCATTAGTTATCTGCCGTCTTTTCAAGTATTCCTAATACCTTGGAGGAAATGTTTTCTGGATTTTTCCCTTGCATGTTTTCATCCTAATCTCTGTCCAGCAATCCTTGCCCCTTCGCCCATTAGTTCCTCAATGTGCAGCTCTGACATAGGAACTTTCACCTCCTAGTTTCATCACATATTTTTCCTAGGGAGGTAAAATGATTGACTAGCTGGTCAAATATGCTGAGTGAAATGCTCCACAATCATTTATTTGCTTCCCTTGGTGCTGAGACTTTGTGGAAATCTTGCTGAAAACAGAAACGGCTTTTTTCTTTTTTTTCTCCCTGTAATTTTCCATATGATCTTCAAAAGTCCCCAAGAGAGAACCAATAGCTATTTTTACATATTTACTTCCAAAGAGAGGAATCCCTGTTCAGATTAATATCCGATCTTGTGCCCTGACCTAAAGATAATTGGCATATCAGTTTAGTTTCCTATTTACAGTTCCTGTCCTGATTAGAAACTCATTCTTTTACCATGCTTAAGTGTGCAAAAAATATGTAGCAAGTGGGAATTCTTATCACTTCTTCAGAATTTCAGGTTAGACAGCATTCTGATTTTTCGGTGGTTCAGTTTTGTTTGCTATGAAATTTGATTAAGTCTTAAATAATGTATACTTGGGGAAGCTGGGATGGCTCAGTGGGTTGAGCGCTCACTCTGCAGCGCTGGGGACTGAGGATTGAATCCCGGCCCCGGCCCGTGCGGAACCATATGCTGAACTGGAGAGTTCCCCCGGCTCAGTTCTCTCTCTGTCTCTGTCTCTGTATTTCTCTCTCTCTCTCTGTCAAAAACAAATAAATAAATAAATAAAAACTTAAAAAAACAAACAAACAAACAATGTGTACTATATGATCTCTTCCTTTTCCTTCTCGTCCCCCTACCCCTCAGTATTTAAGGATTATGTGCAAAATTCCATAGAGCTTGATGTAGAACCATAATTACTTTCAGAAAGATTTTTTGTATCTTAAAAAGAAAACCCCCACAAATAAATAAATGTGCATTCTTGGCTAAGAAACTATTAAATGCCCTAATGAAAATGGGACAGTGAAGTCACTTCTTGAAATACTTCTGAATACTTGTCCATTACAACACACATAGACACGAAAAGAGTTGACCACATTGCTTATTTCATTTCTAAATGTTTTGTCAACAGGTAATGTAGAAATTTTTTCTTAAGAAAACGATACCCTCCATATACATATACTCACTTCTCTTTGTGTGTGTGTGTGTGTTTTTCCTGTGCTTTTATAGTTGTGTGTAACAATGAATAGTAGGTAGAGGAGATAAAGATTAATATAAAATTGTGCTAGCTAAAAGGATTTTTATGTTTTGGATTTTAAACAAAGAAAAAGACATTCTATTCTTAGAAGAATAGATTGATATATAAAATATTAAAAACATCTCTTAATAACAATAAGAAACTAGAGACTTCTTTTTATATTTCTGTTGTAAACCCGTGTTAAAGTATAATTTCACAGCTAAAACAAAAATTATGAATTCTCTATTATCAGTAACACCATAAAACAGGAATGTTAATTATGTTTTATACTTTCAATTCCACAAGACAGTAATTCCCTCTACTTTGAAGATATGCCAAGACCACAAGAATTTGAATGCCATGGAACACCTGCAAACCAGGCAGAAAGGAAGAAAAGGATTCTAAAAGTCAGAATTTTCTTTATGTGTATTTTTGCTGTGAAGTATACACGAGTATTATTAGCTTATCTCCTTAAATTGGAACACTCTAAAATGTAGAACCATTAAAGACATAAACCTATACATTCTATATACAAAAAGATCAGAATTAAGCAAATATTAAATGTCATTGAATATAAAATAAACAATAGCATTATATGTGTGTATTGAGATCTCTATGTAAATTTTTGTTTAAGATAAAATGATTTATTTAACTCATGCACTGTGGTAGAAAAGAGTTAAACCATTTTTCTGGATAATTCTGGAAAGGCAGAATATAGTTGAAAAGCCACAGCTGCTGGGCTAGGAGCAGAGGTAAAATCGGAGCTAAATCCTAATACATGCACGTGTGCACATGTGCCACACACACTCAGGAAACAAGAGAACACAGGATTTTTTTTTTCTATAAGAACCATTTTCTTGAATACATTTTGTTCCTACTTTCACTACCGAAGCCTTAGTGAAAGATAACTTCAAGTTGGATAATTGAGCAAACTAGGAACAGAAGAAGATGAGAGATCCTGGCTATAAATAGGAAGGAACCAGCAGCCAATTATACTAAAGTGATCCACAGGACCTCAGAAGAAAGTAATATGGATAAAATAATTTTGTAATGTTGTAAACAGTTTACAAATAACTTTACCCATACATGCCAGACAATTACTCTATGAAATGAGGATAATGAAACTAGAATAAATAAATGGGAAAAGCACCTAACACAGGTTCTGGTACACAATAGATGCTCAATAATTGATTACTATAATGATAGTAATAGTTAGACTGAGTAGCAGTAGCAGCAATAATAGCGTACTATAAAATATATTCAGCCTTTTATGTCACATGTTTTTCCAGAGAGACCTTTGAAATACATATTTTTTCATATGGTATTTAAAATAGCTAAAATGACTTGAACAAAAATTATACATTTATAAATTATCAATTATAGTTATAAACTTTGTTATAGGTAAATAAAACATAGATCTCCTGACCTCTGTACTTCATTTATTTTCATTCTTCCTCCTCCCCTCTCTGATAAGAGAGGCTATTGATTGTACAGCAATGAACTAAACTTAAGAGTCCTAGACTCAAATCTAGAAAATCACTGTGCTTAGAATCAAAGCAAAATTAGACTATAAATCTGTTAATATTTGGGTCCTCTTTAGCATTAATCTTAGATTTGATCTATAACAGGAAATGTGTCTGGGTAGGTAATAGTATGAAGAGGTAAAGGCTTCATTCAAGACAAAAACAGTAATGTTTTCTAAGGTGGAAATAAATGCCTCGTTTTATTTAATTTTTTTAATAGAGTAAATTTATAGCAATGCCATTAAGATTTTCACAAACATACTCACTCCCAGCCAAAAAAAAAAAAAAAAATTGGTTTAGCAAAATGCCTAATGTAAAATGCATGTAATATGATTTGAGCAAGAGTTCAAACAATGTTACTTTAAGCAGTTTATATTTATATACGTATGATATATTAACATTCTATGAATTATACGAGCATCATATGAGTTATAGGAATATGATATGAATCACAGTTATATATGAAATTGCTTACAAGGCCTACATTGTTTTCGTTTGAATATTCTCAATGATATGAAAACTTGGTTCCAGAAAAATCACTTCTTCTACCCTTAAGCTTAGTCTGGTTACTGTGAATATGTCTATCTGCACACACACACACACACACACACACACACACACACACACACACATTTTTTTACCGAGCTTTAATCTAAACCTTAACGAGATAGTTGTTCTGTTTATAATTAATTAAGATTTTTATTCTGTGTTGGAGAAAAGATTATACATCAAGTATTCCTTATGGCAAGACATTTTGATGAGTGAAAGTGTACGGAAATCAACAGTAGTCTTTGTAATCTTTAAAATTCACAGAGGCAAACTGGAAAAGATGTGTCTTAGTGTAGTATTCTTAAGACGTTTGAAAAATAATGACATTTCTTGAGTATCAGTGAAGCAGTGTGTGTTCAGAGAGGCCTGCATTTACATGTACATGTATTATAATAAAATCATAAAATAGACTTTTTATCTAACGTATTGAAAATTCCATGTCCAAGGAATATTTGATCCTTCAAAGTAGTCACCATGGGAGGCTCTAAACTCACTCCAATTGTCATTTCACAAAACAGCTCAGAAATATCTTTTTAGAATTGCTTACAGTGTTTTTTTTTTTACTATTCTCAGTGGGGGTAAAACTTTGTTACAGAAAATCAATTCCATCCCTAAAGGTTAGTCTGAATACGAGTTGAATTGGTGTGAAATTTGGCATAATGCCTGTCCACTCTGCCCTCCTGAAGAATGGACTGCCAGAAGCAGTAGCAGCAGAGCGCCTCATTAGGAAGCTTTTCCCTGATAAGACACCCCGTGGCCTGGATCCCAAAAAGCGTGTCCCAATCACCCCTGTTTGGCACCTTGGTAAAAAATTAGATACACGTTATTCTTTAGATATGAAATGTGAATCCAGTGGAATGTGAGAAATATTTCCTTTTTCAATTTGAAAGGCAAACTCATCAATCACCCATTAGATAAAAGACAAATAAAAGATGCATTTACTTTGAACCTGTCAATAAAAAGATGAATTATCATCGCCAAGTCCTCTCTTGTAAGAACTCCTGGATAATACTTTTTCTTGACCCTCTCAAGTTTCTCTGTAGTTGTCTAGTCAAAATAAATTTATTTTGAGAAAAATAATAATTAACAATTATAATGTAATATGGAATATATATATATATATAAATATATACTTTTTGTGTGTATATATGTGTGTGTGTGTGTGTGTGTGTACACACACACACACACACACACACTTTTCCAGTCATGTAATATGAAAAATAGAGGCATTTATGGGTGGACTTTTTTTCAGACAGATCTATCTATCTATCATCTATCTATCTATCATCTATCTATCTATCTATCTATCTCTATCTATCTATCTATCATCTCTACCTATCTATCTCTATCTCTATCTATCTATCATCTATCTATTCTCCCCCACTCCTGAAACAGAGATCCTAAGTCCCTTGCAGTTCTCAAGTGATAAAAGCATTTAGAGAATTGTTTTTTCTAATATTTGGTCTTTGATGCCAGTTCTTGACACAGAGCTCTACATCTCTTGGAATTTCCCAGGGGAGAGGAGTATCTTTTATTCTAAGCAGGACACTCTTAGTGGGCTCCTGTATGGCTTCAGGATGGAGGCTGGTCACCAGAAAGACCAGAAGCTTGGAATTTTCAGCCCCATCCCCCATCTTCCAGTGAGGGGAGAGGAGTTAGAGATTGAGTTCATGATCAATCAGGCCTACATAATGAAGCCTCCATCAAAATCCAGAAGGACAACGTTTCGAGAGTTTTCATGATGGGAAGGTGGTGCTCTGAACTTCTCAAAGAGAGAAACTCCCGTGCTTGGGCACCACTTCATCTGACTATTCATCTGTATCCTTTAGTATATAATAAACCAGTAAATGTAAATACGTATTTCTTTGAATTCCATGAGATCTGCTGGCACATTGTTGAACCCAAGGAAGGGGTCATGGGAACTATGATTTAGTCACTTCTTCAAAAATTCTGCGGACTACCTGGCACATGTGATTATTATCAGAAGGAGCAGTCTCATGGGTTTGAACCCTTAACGTGTGGCATCTGATGGGACTCAGGTAGATAGAGTCAGACTGCCTTGAACTGTAGGCACTCTGCTGGTGTCAGAGAATTGGCCTGTGTGGTAATAAACCCACACTTCTGGTGCCATCAGTGTTGTGAGTGCCATGCTGGTGTGAGAGTAAAGGGGCACATGGAAGTTTTTCCTAGACAATAATTCTGATTGAATCCTGATGTACGAGTATTTAAAAATATTATTCCTGTATATTTTTTAGTGTAAGATATATCTTCTCTCTGCTTTTTTAATGATGGAATCCCTCAATTTCTGCTTCAATTCCAATTTCCATGATTTTTAAAAATTTATATTAAAGGCAGCAGGAGGGAAGCCAGGATGTCTCAGTGGGTTAAGTGCTCACTTTGCAGCCCCGGGGACTGAGGATTGAATCCCAGCCCCGGCCCTGTAGACCCATATACTGAACTGGGAAGTGCCCCAGTTCAGTTCTCACCAAGCTGAGACACTGGTCCAGTTCCTGCCCTATGTAGCCCTGCACCCACCTGTGGAATGAAACTATGTGGAAAAACCAATGATGTGCAACCATGGAGACTTGTTCTGGGCCCTCCTGCTTCCCTTGGTCTCTGTCTCGGTCTCTGTCTCTGTGTCCCTCTCTCCCTCTGTCAAAAACAATAAAAATAAATCTTTAAAGGCAGCAGGATTATTCAGACCATTAGGAGAGAAAATAATCATGTGTGATGCTACCCCTCTTGTCCTGATTTTTAGTCCTTAACTGTGCTTCACTTGTCCTAACAGCAGTTTGCAAATCACCCCCACCCCCTCTGCACTGTCTAGTATGGACCTTTGTCCTGGATTATGCTGTTCCCACCCTAACGCGATTCACCACCTCCAGGATGTCTGTATTCTTGAACATGGAGCAGTGTGCGCTCAGCTTTATTTCTTTATTTTAACAAAGTGATCGAATCGCTTCACTTGCCATTCAAAATAAGCAAATGCTTATTTTGCTCCCCTCTGGGGAGGTCCCCAGAGTCTTCTCTCTTGACTCTTTCATTATAATCCTGCCTCGGTGTCCAGGAACATCTGTGTCTTCACCAACCCTTCCCGTAGTATTAATCATCTGCCTCCAAATATTCTATTCTCTATGTTCAATTGTCCTCAAATAGTCCCATTCCCATGATTGTTTGTCACCCTAGTCCCTCAGCCTAAAAATAGCATGGTCACTATATTTCATGTTTATAATTTTCTGTTTTGTTTCTGTTTTGTTTTGTTTTTAACTCAGTTGTGATGCTTGATGTTTTAATAAAACTTCTCTGCCCTCCCTGCTTAGAGGTTCTGTCTTACACACCTGTTATATACAGCAGGTGAATTTGCCTCCCTTTTTTCCTCACCAGATTGCTTTTATTCCATGTTTTATATTGTCTTCTATCTCCCCTATAAGAAGGCAATACCTTTGTGGGCAGGAACAATCATTAGTCAGCGTTTCTGATCTTTGCTGTATCTTTCACAGCATCCCTGCTCAAACAATACCTGTTTCATGGAATCTAAGTAGAATATATAGATATGATACCCACAATGTTTCTATTCTTAGAAAGTTTCTCACGCAGATGGTTGTCTGTAGAAATTCAGGAACAGTGGGGAGAGAGAACCTTTTGGTGCTCAGGGCTCTCTGGCCCATATACCTGCCACACAGAAGTAGTGCAAAAGAAGCTCAGAATCAGAAGCTTCACTTCAGTTTCTCATCATGTAATCCACTTTGTATCTCAGGGCATTAGGTTCTGTCTTGAAAAATGGAGATAATATTGTCTACTATATGTACTCACAAGAGTTTGTAAAAAAAGATAAGTGGGATGCTATTCAATAGCAATTTATAAACTTTAAAAATTGTACAACAAGAAATCTTTAAGGAAACTTGCTTTTAATAAATATCCATCTCCCCAGAGTTACAGTTTTATAAATTTCAGCCTCCTATTAACACACTTGACTGGCATGATGCTAAGCAAATGGGCTGGTATTCTTTTTCCTTTCTATTTTTTCCCATTTCATTGGTAATCCATGTATCAGTGGTAGTGCTTTATGCATCACAAAACTTGAAAAGCCATTAAGTATCATTTTCAAAATGAGACTCAGTGGGAATTTCATTTTATCTGGGACTCGGGTGCTGACTTAATATCCATTATTTTTCTCTAATCATTGTGAGCTAGAGACACCATGTGTCTTCTACAAATATCACTGGCTACTCATTACCCCAAGAACAAATTTTATTTGAAACTATATTTTAAACCAAAGTATAATTTGATTTCATTATTTCCTTTGATTTAACTGTCAACAAAATGAAACCCATCCATGGGCAGAAAGAAAAGATGATTGTGTTTTAAATCAGGGAATTAAAAACAATAAAACAAAGTAAACATCAATTTTATATTCAGAAAACACTATTTATTATACTTAAATACTAGTGTCTTAAAGCAAATCTAACCTTAGGGAAAGGCAGAGGAGAACCTTAAGGAGAAGTCACACTATGTGGGTAGGTATAGTTATGCAAACCTGTACGATCTCCATTCTGAGAAGTCTACCTTCCGTTTTATTTTGTTTTTCTTCATAACTTGCATGTAAGTAGCTGTGCTCAATGTTTTTCTCCCTTTCCCTTCATCTTTTAGTTTTGGAATCAGGCCAGAATTTTCCAAAATGTTTTCTAAAGGTGTATTTTATTGTTTGAGAGCAGGTGAGAGAGAGAGAGCGAAAGCAGGAGGGCCAAAAGCAGTCTCCATAGTTGTACATCATTAGTTGTGACATTATATCATTCCATACAGGTGGGTGTGAGGCTATGTGCAGTGAGAACTGAGCCAGGGACCTTCTATATGGCAGGTGAGAAACTTCACCACCATCCTGCTGGTTACTAGTTGCACCACAGTTCAGCATATGACTTTGCATAGGCTGGGGCCAAGAATCAAGCTTGAGACCTTGTGGTTTCAAGGCAAGCACTCAACCTGCTGAGCTATCCCTACACATTTCCCAAATTTTTAAAAGTAAAAACTGGCATACAGGTTTTTAATTAAAAAAAAATAAAAAATAAAAAAACTAATGTAAAACATACAAAGAGCATTTCACTTAAACTTTTTCAATTAAAAAAAAATTCTGAATTTTCATAGTATTTTTACATATTTCCAGCTCTAGACTCCTGCTTTTACATCTAAGTATTCTTCTCCCTTCTCCTTTTTCAAAGAGATACATAAAATATAGTAGCTTCCTAAGATATGATAAGGTTTTAGAGACCAGAGGACCAAGGGTAGCCAAGTAAAAAGAGAATGATTTAGAACAATGGTCTCCAAACATTTTGGTAGCAGGGACTGGTTTCATGGAAGACAGTGTTTCCACAGATCAGGGTAGGGTGGGGTGGTAGATGGTTTGGGGATAATTCAAGCACAATACATTTCTTATACACTTTATTTCTTCTATTATTATTAATAAATTGCAATATATAACTAAATAATTAGACCACTCACTTGCTACTATAAGATTTTGTAAGGTTTGAAAGGGTTTTGACAAATTTGCAAGCAATTGATTTATTGTGGTCTCTGTGCAGTCAAACCTCTCTGGTCATGTTCATCTGTATTTGCAGCTGCTCACCAGCGCTAGCATCACCGCCTCAGCTCCACCTCAGATCATCAGGCATTAGATTATCATAAGGAGTGTGTAACCTAGATTCCTCACATGTGTACTTCACAATAACGATCATGCTCCTATGAGAATCTAATGCCGTCCCTGATCTGACAAGAGGTGAAACTCAGGAGTATGCAAGCACTGGGGAGTGGCTGTAAATACAGATGAAGCTTCACTCATTCCCCAGCTGCCTACCTCCTGCTATGGAGCCTGGTTCTTAACAGGCCACAGATCAGTACTTGTCCATGGCCCAGGGGTTGGGACACCTAGTTTAGAAGATACAATATGTAATTTGAATTCAATTAACTGTCTTTAAGTGTTGGTAGTCATTAAAAGTCAGGTACTGTTTTGAGTGGCCATGTAGTAAGGAGCCAATGACTGAAAAAAAGGGCTTAGTTCCAACCATTAGCTACCACTAAATTTCAAAAGCCCCGACATATGGGATGGAAAATACGGCATGATTCCTGGAGTTAACGGTACATTATTGGTGAAAAACATCTAGAAGATAGAAGAACTGAGATGTATGAACTACATTTAGATACTGCAGCTGGGGAAGGGAGGCTGGTGGTAGGGTATGAGGAAATCTATAAGTGGAGGGATCTTTGACACCAAGGTTTGGTATTAATACTGCTAGTTCTAGAGTTTACCGGTATCTAATGCTGAACTTACTGTTGTCCTGAAATGGTGGTAAAGTTCAAGTACCAAATTCAATGAAGAATACCTGTGAAAGGAGGGAAAATTTTTAAAGAAAACTCATGCCTAAATCTATATTGAAAGTATGGTGTTATCAAACCATTCCTGAGGGAATTAGTGTTGGTAATATATTCAGTTATCTGGCCTACTGTCTATGTATTCATGCTGGCAAAACAATCATTCTTCTCTACTCTGTTTGTCTGAATGAATAGCTTCTTGTGAAGGCACATTGATAATAATGAGGAAACAGGCATAAAGAAAAATCTGAAATTGATTTGTGTTTTCTCTTCATCGATCTTAAAGTTTTGTGATTACAGATAGCTTCATTTAACATTGAAATCATTCTTACATATTTGCTTTCATAACTACTTAAACAGGGAAATTTTACTTATATTGTTTAAATAAATAAGCATGGCCTACATAAAGAAATTTGCTAGTTTTCCTAAAAATAAGTTTTTACCTCAATTTGTCTCTTATAGCACACTCATATACATATATATTAGTTTGCAGGTGATAGTGTGAAATTTTGTAAGATTTTGTTTTTTCAAACTCTGACAATTAAGTTCATGAAATCTCCACCATGTTTTTACATTGACAGCACTGTACAAACAATTCAGTTATATTTCATAATCTTGGTATTTCAGTGTTTCATAGCTGTGTTCATGTAGAAATGCTGCAGTGTCTTGCTGAGTGGTATTCATTATTGTTGTTGCCTGTTTTTGTGTGCTGTCGTGAGAATGTCTGAGTTTGAGTTTGCCTAGACCTTTTGGAAAAGCGAGCTGATGTTTTGGGCCATGTTATAATAGGTGACAAAACGTGGATGCACCAATACGACCCTGAAACATAGCATCAGAGTGTACAATGGAAGTCAACCAATTCTCTGTAACCAAAAAAAGTTCTGTCAGTACAAATCAAGAGTCCAAATGATGTTGCTAACCTTCTTTGATATCAGAGGGATTGTTCATTATGGGTTCCTACCAACTGGACAAGCTGTCAACCAAGTTGAGTATTTGGAAGTGCTGAAAAGGTTGCATACAAAAGTTAGATGAAAATGACCTGAACTTTTTACTAAGAACTCATGGCTCTTGCATTACAATAATGCAACAGTTCACACAGAACTGTCTGTAAGGGAGATTTTAGCCAGTAAATAAATAACCGTATTGGAAAACCATTCCTATTCATCTGATCTGGCCCCAAATGACTTTAATTTACTCAAAGATACAGAAAATATTGAAAAGAAGACATATGTATGACATTCAGGACATCATGGGTAATGTGGCAGTGGCTCTGAGGGCAATTCCAGAAAAAGTGTTCTAAAATGCTTTGAAAGGTAGGTTAGACACTGACTTTGGTGCATAGCTTCCCAGCTGGAGTACTTTGAAGGTGACTGTAGTGTTATTCAGCAATGAGGTATGGAGCACTTCTTTTAGGATGAGTTCACAAACTTAATTGTCAGACCTTGTATATAATATACCTAGTAAGAAACAAAAAATGAAAGTTAAAGTTAAAATAGGTGTGATATTAATTTTACATTATAATTAGAAATTATAATACATTAAAACCAGAAAACAAGGTGATGAAACTCAAATAAAGTGGGAAAAGGTAACAGTTGTATCTTGCTTTTCATCTTTGACATGCTCTATTTATTTATTTATTTTTTTTAAGATTTATTTATTTTTTATTATTTTTGACAGAGAAAGAAATACAGAGAGAAGGGGAAGGGCCCAGAGCGGTCTCCATAGTTGCACATCATTGGTTTTTGCACATAGTTTCATTCCACAGGTGGGCGCGGGGCTGCACAGGGCAGGAACTGGGCCAGAGTCTCACCCTGGTGAGAACCAAACTGGGGGCACTCCCCAGTTCAGCATGTGGGTCCACCTGGGCCGGGCTAGGACTGGATCCTCAGTCCCCAGGGCTGCAAATTGAGTGCTTAACCCACTAAGCCAGCCATGACAGATTCCCTGATGTGTTTTTTAAATTATTTATAAAGAATAGATTTGTTTCTAGGACTATGTCTTTGGTATGTCATATAAATTATTGTCTAATTAATGATTAAAGTAAATATAATTAAAACTGGTTATTTAGATGAATTGATTACTTTATTAAAATATATTGGTCACTTCTATCAAAATAGTTAATCTGGGAATGCTTAAATAAATATTTCATGGAGAATTAGCTTTCATATTCAAATCATAAGACCATAATATATCATTTGTAAGTTGGATTTTTCTTTTTTTGTCTCTCAGGATGTTTCCTGTAGCATGGAAAAATTAAATCATTAATCACAAATATTTTAGGTAAAATTGCTACTTATATAAACAAAGAATTAGATAGAATCTAACCTAGTAGACAAGAACTATATTCCCCATATACTAAATAATAATTTCCCCTCAGGACCAATTCAAAAATTGGTCCTGAGGGAAGAGTATAAACAGCACTTTTGAAATCTTCAAAGAAATAGCCTATTTTATGTGGAGTTTGAAGAGTAGGAACTTTATTCTTTTTCTGCTCCTCTTGTGGTATTAATTTACTGTTGAAAAGTAAAGCATAAAAAAGTTTAATCACATTTTAGTATGGTTTGTTATTTATGTTTTATATTTTGTGTTAATCAAAACACAGAACTGAGTTTACACTGATGATTTCAAACCATAAGTTTCAAATTCTAGAAAGCTGTGTTTAGTGTGTTCATCTGTTTTAACTACCTACCAAGAATCAAGAAAAATGTAAAAGAAATGAACAACATGAAAAGAGAAATTATTTCTACTTTACTTGGGTGCTAAAAACACAATTTCTGGAAAGTATTATAGACCTAGGTAGAATTTATTGATATACTGATAATTAGGATATGATAAATCTAGAGTTTTAATTTATCAGGGCAAGATTATATAAGTAGCACAGATCTCATTTAAAGATCATAGCATTTTAATTTGGATTATTTAAATTACTGTACTGAATAGGTGTTTTTGTCTTTCCCTCACACTTCACTAATCTTTTCTGTCTCCTCGTGTAATTACTCAGAGACACTAGGTGGTCACGTATACAAATAAGGTAGTTGATTTCTAATTGAGTAATGTGGCAATGGCTCTGTCTTTTCAACACTGTATACACTTACTACACAATAAAACCATATAAAATCTTTAACTGTATACAACTAGCTTGAAATCTCATAGCCACAGATTCTATATAGCATAACCTTTTCAAATCTTTAATAATTTCGAATTATGTGCATGAAGTTCCAATTAAAAAGAAAACAAAAAATCACCAGAAATTAGAAATTTTGGAAATATATGTAGACTTTTTGGAGCATCACCAGAAAAACACATGTATTGTGGATACATGGTTACTTACATTTTACCCTGTCCACCCAGGTGTGTTCTTTGCTTCTGACTCACGGTAATGAAACAATGATTCTAAATAATATCCTCTGCCTTCTAAATAAAAAATATTTTTAAATTATCTCTCTTTCTGGTTATAACAGAAGGCATCTGAGTAGAAACATGAAGAACTTCTGAGCCCAAGAGAAAACTTTATGCCAATATCATAAGAGCATCAACAGAGATAAAACTGGATTGTATATGTGGATATGTCAACTTTCAGACATGAGCATTTAGAATGAGTAGTTATTTGGGGTAAACAAGATGAAAATATCACAAAAAAGAAAAATTAATTATTCAAGTGGTAAACTATAGCCAAGGCAGCTGATCAAAGGAAAGACAGCAAAAATTACATGAGAGGGAAACCAGGATAGCTTAGTGGGCTGAGCACTTGTCTTGCAGAAGCTGGGTCCCAGGATCAAATCCCAGCCTTGGCCATGTGGACCCGTATGCTGAACTGGGTTATGCTACCTGCTCGGTTCTCATCAGGGTGAGCTCCATGGGTGAGACCCCGGCCCAGTTCCTGCCCTGCGCAGCCCTGCGCCCGCCTGTGGAGTGAAACTATGTAGAAAACCAATGATGTGCAACTAAGGAGACTGTTCTGGGCCCTCCCCCTTCTCTTTGTCTCTCTGTCTCTCTCTGTTGTCAAAAACAATTAAAAATAAATAAATAAGTAAAAGTTACTTATTTATTACTTATATTAATATGGTCTTAGGAGACTAATATTTACAAAGTTGTTTCTCTTACCCCCTAACTCTGTAAATGTGTACACCTGAAACTAAATACATATGTACATAATGGGACTCAGAAATCAAATAAATTTTAATATTCTAACATAGCTTTTACAGTTCATGCTTGCCTAAAAACAGAACTTTAGATTGTTTCCAGGTACCAGATAAAAGCAATATTAATAATTCTATTTTAGAGTAGCTTTTGATATTGAAGTTTGGGGATAGAGAGATTAGAAACATTATTTCTTCATTTATTTACTCTATGTAATAAACCATTTTTTTTTGGCCTTTTGTGCTAGTAAACTTTGCCTGGCTATGATGGCAGAGTCCTGAGAGTGGGTTAGAACAGCTGTGACAGTTTTTTTTCCGCCTGTGGACTTGATCACTCCAGCTACCTGAGAGACGAGTAGGAGGGGTGGGCCGGCACCAATGCGTTCCTTTCTTCAGCTACTGGTGTGGAGTAGTGAGTAGCACTGCTATGCAGTTCCAAAAGAGGCTTTGGAAAAGAGGAAGCATGGAGATATCATGAACTCAGCTTCAAGATGAGACTTATCTCTAAATAGTGTCCTACCCTGGGTTAATACTGGAAAAAAATATTCAGATATCACGTATTAGGATAATGGAAATATTATTGACTTGACTTAGAGCTTGACATTTTGTAGAAACAACTAAAGAAAAATATATTATAGGAACTAGAGATCTGAAATTTTTTTCTCCACTAATATGTAGAGTAGTGAACGGGAAAGGAATTAGGATACATTGGTTCTTGGGTAAGGGTACTTCATATGGAAAGTTAACTAGAAATAACAGAATCTTTTTTCAAATCACAATCCAGCATTTGTGAAAGCAGACCAGTAATAAAATATCTATTCCAAAGATTTAAAAATAACAAGTATCTTTTAAAAAGTCCAAATGAATTAAATAAGGCTACTGTTAAAAAGAACAAGTATGTACTGTGATCTCTCACCATATACCAAAATTAACTCAAAATGGATTAAAGACCTCCAAATAAGAAAGGAAACAATAAATCGCATGGAAGAAAACATTGGCACTAAACTTATGGACCTGGGATTCAGGGAGGACTTTATGAATCTGACCTCATTGGCAAGGGAAGTAAAAGCACAAATAAACAAATGGGACCTTATCAAGCTAAAAAGCTTCTGTGCTGCAAAGGAAACCATCAACAAAGCAAAGAGGCAACCAACCAACTGGGAAAAAATATTTGCAAACAATG